>SZWC01009602.1:91224-106430 GCA_023375785.1 Penium margaritaceum
AGAGAGAGGGAAGGGGGGAGGGGAGGGAGAGAGAGAGAGAGAGAGAGGGGGGGGAGGAGGAAATGTATGGGGGGGGAGGGGGGAGGACGGGGAAGAGAGAGAGGAACGGAGGACGGCGCCAGACAACCCAGGACGCACCTTTACCAGTAGAACGACCCGCAGGGGAAGAGTCGGTGGACCGGTCGGCTGCATTTCAGCACAGACAAAGCACCCGCGCACAAGCGGACAAGTTTCAAGGCGTTGCACAAACGTGATGCTGGATCCAGCCCTCGTACGATCCTTGACTGGGTGCTCGGAGAGAGGAAAGCAGGCAGCGTGGACGTGGACAACAGGGCAGGGCGGGGTGTGAGTGGAGAGCGCCCGCCGGCCCCGACTCACAGAGCTGAGTCGTCCGGGGCTGGACCACGACAGCCACTGCGTCGGAGGGCTGAGTGGGCCTCATCGCTGCCTGCGCCGGATCGTGGTAACGGCGGTGTCACAAGGACTCCTCTTTTGTGGAAAAGATGCAAGAGATGAGACGTGAGGGTGGTAGATGTGCAGGGGCGGAATAGGTTGTGGAGTTAAGGAACTGAAGGATTAGCGAAGGCGTCGGGGACAGATAATCTCTTCACATGGTCCGTGCTGGTTTAGACTGGACAGCCACGGCTGGTGGACTGAAGCCGGGGAGAGAGTGAGGATGTACTGCGAGACCCGATCCGAGATCCGTGATCCGTGAGCCTTGCAAAGCGAATCTGAAAACGGAATGTATTCAGTGCGTGTGGCTGTGAGCACGATTCAGCTGGGCTCGGACGAGCCACGTGGCCCCAGGCACCAGTCACGCACACGTCGGCAGTGACTAGGGCCAGGACAGGGAGGAGCTGGTCAGCGCGAGAGGGTGTGTGCTTGGGGGTCTGGACCAGACCAGCAGGACGGTGGAGGGCGTGACGCAGCAGCAGTCACCGGACCGACGCCCGCCACTGAGCTCCCTCCGGAGGCCGAAAGAGCCAGGAGCGCGTGCAGGGCAGGGCGGCAGGCGTCCGTGGAATGCGCGGGGAGGCACTTGATGGCCATGGTGCACATCGGATGAAAAGGAGGATACGACGGGTTTCTTGAGGGTTAACGGAGGGGAGACAATTGGGTTAGCACGGGTTCGCGATGCTCCAAGTAGAAGCGGCAGGAGTTTAGTCTCTGTAAGAAATGTTTCTTGAATCTTTTAATCGCAGCTGGATTGCTATTTCCCGTTTCTGTCCTTGGGTACAAGACTTCCCAACACACTTTCGGCTTGCGTGTGTTGGAGCTAAGGCTTTAAACCCCGCTCGGACATCCGGGTGTTCCACACCACAGTGAGAACAAGGTTCACGCCTCCATTTTCTGCGGCAGGTCTGCGAAGATCTAAACCCGGTCAGCAATCGGAAGCAAAAGCTTCAAAATGCAACATCTACATTTTTAGACTTCAACAGCGTCATCAATTCACCCCGCCGAGGGTCCTTGCCCAGAGCCAGGGGCTGAGTCCGAGGGAACGTAGATGGGACTATTCCAGCCGGAAGATGAAGTGCTGAACGCCACTCTAACGATCCCAAAAGGGGGGATTTTCAAAAAATGATGAAAATTTACAAAAGCAACAGTTGTTACAATCAACAAGCAACAGAGTTTAATACTCAAGATAGGGCTCAATTCATAATAGATTATCCTAGGAATATCACATGGGTAATGAAAACAAAACGACAGAATTTGTTTCACACTAGATGATCCAGGATTATTGAGCTAAAAGACAAGTACCTATGTACTATGCCACATATCATGCATGTCTTGATGTGAGTTCTTGCATTCACAATAACAGGAAAAATCATGTTAACATAAACATTTTCAAGGTAGTGTAACGGCCATGGGTTATTGTGCAAGTAACTTCTGAAATCAAACATTAGGCCTTAGAAAATTGTAGTCAAATTAGGTGAAGAAAATGGCTGAGTCAAAATGCGTCACAAGTATACGTAGTTGTCATAGATAATGTTTAGAAACATACATCCTAAAACTCTCTCGTTCCACGTGGTTGTGCCACGTGGAATGACCCTATAAAATTCAATGAATGGAGGAGTGACGCAATGTATTTTCAATCTCGGTAAAACCATGCCCCTAGAAATTGGCCAAGGATTGTTTTCTCAAATAGAGTCCAACTAGACTCTTGCCCATGCATATTTTCCGGTCTTTGACTCCTACTAACGTGAACCTCGAGTACCCTAAGTACTTGAAATTGTTAAAAACCATTTTAAAGCTTAAAAATGGTCCGTGTACTACATTCCTCCCCTTTTGCTTCAAACTGTCCCAGTTCTTCTTTGCTCGCAAAATTTTGTCAATAGCAAGTTTCATGATGCATGTCATGCAATAAGAGGTGCCAAAAAGAACACATGTGTGAACTCTTGTCATCCATATGACACATGCGTAACATTCACACACAATCAACAGCACGCTTGTGCATTTTTAGCTCATGTTCATTTGCATACAACATCCACTATTGATCGCATAATCCATAGGCTCTTACCAAAATGAGACACGTAAAATTCTTAAACATTCTTCATAAGTGTTGGAGAGCCTTCACCAAAACATCATTACACATGAGTATCAGTGGCATACTAAATGCCATTTGTAACGCACATTGTCAATAATGTCTTCCCATTTACAAGGGAGTACATATGACTAAAAATTCCCACATTCCCTTTAAAGCATTCTCAACAAGCTGTCGTGGTAACGCCTACTCCCCCATTGGAAGGAGCATCCGTATGACCGATTAACTGGGTTGCCCCCAAAAAACTATCCCATTTCGAACACAAATGAGGGTTTGATGGTTGAAACCAACATTATTTATGTCACAGCATTGGTATGTCTAATGATGCACATGAACGACCACTTTACATACTAGATGACCAGTACCATGGGTTGCCGCCCACGTCCTTGCCAAATAACATTACTTTCAACTAGGTTCGCTGATGTAACCGGTCTCAATGAGCATGGATTCTATCCATAAACAAAGCATTCATTGTATGGTATTCACCAAACGAGTTTACCATGATCACACATCTTGCGGCATGAGCTAGAGGAACACCTTTTCAATGTCAATTCCATGTGATTGTGATCAAACACTACAAAATCAAATCCACTAATCCTAGAACTACTAGTCACAAAATCGTTTTTTGTTTATGTCATCACCTTAAATAGTTGCATTTGAGAAAACTTTAATGGATCGTGTTTACCAAGTTGTAACAACGTGTTACTTCAACATCTTCTTTTGTGTATGATAGGTACTTCCACTCAATTGAAAATTTTTAATGCCTTATCCAAGGCACTTATAGAGGGTATCTTCCTCATCAAATACATCTTACAAACCACCACCATTGTGCATACCATCGAAATGACATCCAAGAATACATTCTACTTGCACTTACCAATGTAAATGAATTGAACCATCCCCAAAACTAAGGGACTTCACTCACTTCACCATGACCTTCTTAGTTACTCAAGCATGTTTTGAGTAAAATTTAGACATTCTGATCTTAAGTAGAGATTGGTCTTGCTTAAAAATCTGATTTTGCTCTATTGTGCACAATTATACTACATACAAGGTGCTACACGATATCTTTGGCATGGTCAAGATAAATCTACACAATGTCTGAAGGTCGTGACATACACAAACGGTGCACAATGTCATAATGCCCTCATTTTTTAGACTTCTTCCACTTGATTACTCATTATGTAGTCGGTCGGACCATCAAGATGAGGGTGTTAACACACTTTTAGCCTTCACCTATCAACATTGAGATCGTTTACACGCCCATAATATTTACGCACAAAACCTTAGCCCTAAGAGAATTCATACTATGCCATACTTGGTTTGTAGAAAACAATGAAATCATCATAGTATTCTGAAATACTACATGTGGAGAGGGAATATTGGTCATTTTCTTTCAAATGGATTTCCCATATGAATATGGATAAACATGTCAACAACACCGGTTCATACACTCTTTCTTATCAGGATCCATGTCCACTCATTCAGTGATAATACACTAAAGGTGTTGCCTTCAAAAACATTTTCCCTTGAAATATTCAATTGATCTCATTATACACCATAAAGTGACTCTTACGGTCTTTAATCATCGTATTGCAGCGTGTAAAATCATTGATAACTGAAATACGATTCTTTTTCCCTCATTGGCAACTTGTATACCCCCATTAGAAGCAATATTTTTTCTTTTCAATTGGGTTGTTGGTACTCTCATGTACCATTTTATCATCGGTGCTGATCGATTGCCGCAATTTTTATCCATAACACAATGAGTGATACGATGTCAATGGTTTCACTAATGAGTATTTATTGAAGGATGGTATAATTGACACATCCAAACATGGACCAATGTTGGTATCAGTCAATGACAAATAATGCACAAGACATCCAAAAGGTATTGATGCATCCATAACACATCAGGTAAACTTTGCATTATGTTAATACTCTTAGACTCACATTAGGAGTTATGGTTAATCACCCCAGAATTACACACTTCAAAATCAGTGCATGAAAAAGTGTGTTTCTACATGCAAACATTTTCCACAAAACATCCATATGAATGTATGTCACTAAAGCCTTGATGTACATTCCTTGTATTTAATGAAAGTTATAACGTGCTCTACATTATTCTTAATAGATCTTTTAGCAGTCCATGTTCACTAACTTATTTTATTTCCATTACACATGTTAATTCATAGTCTCACGGGTGAGGCAATTGGTCATATATGAATACAAGTGTGTCAACACACTAGGTATCCTGAACATCTTATGACATATTCATGACACAAGCTTAGTCATCGAACAATCGCATTTGCATTTGAACATTATAGCATAATGGGACGTGTGACTGTTGTAAAACAAAAACTACGCCTACCTAACCACTCATTTAGTGAGATTGTGTTGCCAATTTTATCCCCATCATCAACTGAAATAATCAACTTGGTAAAACATAAAAAACCCGCTATGGTCACTCTGGTACCTAACTTATCCATCAATGTGTGATGTGTGATTTTTACATTAATGATTAATGGATTTTTTTTCATGTTGTGCACATTTTTCATACACGTTATGATCCCGGTTTCATGTGCAAAAAGCATAATGGTACAAATCACATACCTTGATCGACAACCCCCTTAATGAAGGGTATTGTCTTTAGCACATGGTTATGCAAACTTTCCCCTCGTTGTCATGTAGGTTGTGCAAATTTACGAATTGGTTTTCAAACGACTAGGATTTTCTTGCACATTCAACCTATTCAAATGGAGAAATTTGTTCAAATTTACCATGATCCAATTTCAAGATATTGCCCTCATAATACATGTGATTTATCCATTGAAACATGTTCTATACTTCATTCCAAAGTATCCTTTCATTGTGGAAGCGGCAAGGTAATGCTTTTAGCTTCAAATGGTCCTCACATTTGGTGATGCCCAAGATCATTTTGTTTTGCAACCATTGGGCATACACCTAGGAACCACACACTTCAGTCATTGTTTCTACTCATGCTTGTTGGTTCGCTATTTGAAGAATTCGATAATATGACCATCCTAGACTTCATTGAAACACCTTACAAACATTATGTGACATTTTTCACACACATCATGTAACATCCTTGACGCACTTGTTAACAAAACCACTTTGCACATACATCATATGTTTTGCCTTGGTGGTTTAGCGCAAGCTGGCATGATTTATCAAAGCATTAGCTCATTCATTCAGGTGTATGCAACATAGTGCAATCACCACCCATGTTATCAATGCAATTGACATCTCACAAAATGTGTTTTACTATTAACACCAATATACCCTGTCCAACTAAAACACACATCTATAATGCGTTCAACAATTGTATGAGTGGTGCATTCAAGACGCATGAGAAAAGGGAAGCCCATAACTTATGCCAATTTTGAAGCTATTCCTCATAAAAATGGTGCATTCACTACGCGTGTGATCATTTTAACTGAAGCAATCATCGGCCATGCATTCAACATCATTGTGATTGTGCATTCCGCACTTGCCAAAATATTAGTATTGCATTTTCCATGTAATTCATATTCTAAGTGCAATCGACACTTGTCAATCATCCTGTTTGGATTTCCACCATAAAATGTGTTGACAACGATTCGTACTGAAATTCTTCTGTTTTCAAAGTCCAATCATAAATGACTTACCCAGCATTCTTAGTGCAATGGACACTCAAGTGGATATGCAATTGAGATCTATTTTTGTCATATTCCGTTAAATTATGAGCAGCTCGTTCAACACAAGCATCTCGGATGCTTTTTGAATGTGTGGTTAAAAGGCAATCAGCACCCTTTTACTTGTGTGTTTGACACCAACAAAACCGCTACAACATGCGCCTATGTTATTGCCCATAATACAATCAACACTTGCGTTGATGATGTAGTTGACGCCCGTGTAACTTTCCAATCAACACTCATTGTTTAGAATCCGTTAATATTGCATTATTGTGGCAAGAAGGTGTTTTTGAGTGGTCGTGACACGTACGGAGCTTTATTGGTTCTTTTTGAAATCACAAATATGTCTCAATATATGTCATTTCTATGGTTTTTAAGCATGCTGTACTTTTTTGTTTCTGTTTTGTGACACATATTCAAAATGCATGTACAAATTACCTTCAGCCATGTTATTTCTTTGGAAGTTTACCATTCCATGTTTTCTCACAACATACCCAAGAAATTGAGGTTGATACACAAAACGTTAAGGCATTGTGAATGAGTTTTTTTAATTGAAGAATCCATATGACATGGAAGATTTTCAGTTTTCCTCGTGGTTTGGAAAGGAAAAGAAAAAGTAAAAGTTTAATGTTTCCGTGGGGGACCCATGGTTCACCTGACCACACACTCACATTAACCAGATTTTTTCACTGTTTAAACATTTAATCAATGATTAGGGTAGAATTCCTCAAATTAAAGATTCATGGAAAACGATTGAACATAGTTTTGCACGTCAAATGCCTCCCTCCCTTTTTTTCCTTGATGCTTAGAACTTTGTAAGCTTCATTTGGTGGTGTGCTAAAAAAACTTTTAAAACAATGTCTGCCACAACTAAGCTCCATCCCACTTCCTATGACGGTCAAAAATGTTTTGGAAGTTTTCTTTTAACTTCATTTTGGAGGGACAAAGGAGGGAAACTTCCCCCCCTCCTTGGGTTGATGGCTGGCCATCAACCCAAGGCCTTATGTCTAGAAAACAATCATTTTCATCTCTACGGTTGATGGCTCGCTAGTAGAAGTGACTTGTTTTAAGGCACATAGGAGGGAAACGTCCCCCCCCTCCTCTTCATTTAGGAGATTTGCGAGTGAAGGAGGAAAACTTTCCCCCCTCCTCTTCCTTTGAAGCTCAAGGCAACGAGGGGGGAAAGTGGGGAACCCCTCTCTCTTTTGTGTCTTAAACCCCTTCATTGAGAGAGGAAGGGGAGAAAAACGCCCTTACCTCTCCTTCAGGGTCGTCCATCCCTAGACAAGGGAGGGAGGTAGGATAAATCTCCTCCCTTTTTTGTTGGGGTTTTTGGCTCACTCAAGAAGTGAGAATGGGGAAGCGAAAACCCCTTCCTATCTACTAGACATATTGTCCCCCTGTACAAAGGGATAATGGGGGTAACACTCATCCCTCTCTTGTAGAGCCATCGGCCTCTATTCACATGGGAAAGAGGGGGGAAAAGGCCCCTCCCTCTTATGTTGGAGCTTTTGGCCAGCTTACCAAGGGAGAGAGGGGGAGCCAATGCCCCTCCCTCTCTGTTGTGGCATTTGGCCCCCTCTAAAAGGGCAATAGTGGAGTAACACATGTACATCTTACTTAGGGTCATCAACCTCCCTCCGCACACAAGAGAGAGGGGCTAACACGACTCCCTCTTTTGTTAAGGCTATTGGCCTTCTTAGCGAGGGGAAGAGGGGAGTTGAATACCCTCCCTCCCATTCAAGACCATCGTTACCCCTTATGCACTCCCCATATGAAGGAGAGCGAAGGAGTCATTACCCCTCACTCTCCTTTGATACTATCAACCTGTCTTCATGAGGAAGGGCAAGGGAAGCGTTGTCCCTCTACCTTCCTAAAAATTGTCAATCCATCTCACATAGGAAAGAGGAGGGGCAATTCTCCCTCCTCTTTTGGGGTAGTGGGCCCTTTTGACAAGGGGACAGGGGAGAAACCCGTTCCCGTCATGCATGTTTGTCATCAGATGTGGGATCGCCCCCACTATCTCTTTTGGCTTGTCAATTTGAAATCTTGTCTGAAAAGATCAAGAGTTTGGCTTGTCATCCAAGCTCTCTGCTCAGTTGGACCTAACCGCCGTTGAATGAGAAACAAAGCTCACTTTGCCTGTAACTTGCAGAACGTTTTTTGGGAACATTGAGCTCTCCCCTCCTTAAACAGAGCTTTTGGCTTGTGGGACGGGGGTATCATATAACTGGTTAATGGTATTTCATACAACGCATCATTTTATTTTTGTTCACAATTTTAATCACTGGACAAAACCTTTTGTCATACTAATGTAGTGGACAACGGACGCCATGATTGTAGTAATGGCTGGCTCTAATGCCAATTTCATGGCTATGGGCTATTCTGTGATTGAGCTTTGAACAAAAAACATAGGAACTCAAAATTTCTAGACTAGAAAAGTTGGGAAAATGGTTGCAACACTTATCTTAGATGAGACAAACCGTGCCACAAACTCAAGTAGTCGTCATGCAACATTTTTCCTAACATGCATCCTTAAACATTGCTATTTCCACGTGGTTGTGCCATGTGGAAACTAGAATCAATCAGAATTCTAGAAGTGGAGGATGAGTGACGTGATGGATTTCCATGGCCAGAATCCTTTCACCTCAAATAACACCCATGGTTGTTTTGTGGACAAGATTCAAACTAGTCTATAGCACATACATATGTTTTTATATATTTGGACTTTGGCTTCTGAGAACGTAAGTCTTCCGTACCATAAGGACCTGATGATTGTTTTGCAACCATTTCTAGTCGTAAGAATGGTTCGAATGCTACAAATAAACATGAGGAGAAGATTTCTTTCATTACTCATTTAATGTTATGAAGACAATTACAACATTTCTACCATGCATTATGTGTGAAAGGGTAAAACAATATGTGCAAAAAGTGGTACATCTCATTTGAGTGGTTTAATAACTTGAAGAAATAAGTCATGAAGCTAGTGAAGAAACATGTCTTACATTACAAGAAATTCGTCTTCAATTTGAATTCATGCAAATAATCAAAATTGTGATTTCAAAAAGTTTTTCTTACTTAGGTCATCCCTCAATTTGACCCCACCTTACTAATTTCTTCCTTTTATTTTAGAAAAGTTCAGCAATCACAAGTCACTCTTACCCCCAATGGTGTGAATTTTAACACTGATTTTGGCCTTTCATACTTAAGACATCTTTTTGTTAAAAATGAAGAGGATGATGAGGGGAAAAGGATTTTATTCAAACATGACAAAACATTAACTTTTTTCAGAAGTCCTTTTGTCCCATCTGCAAATGTTCATTATCTAAATTCAAGTTAATATTTCGTTTTCAACATTGTAAATATGTTTACAATGTTTTCTATGGTTTAGTACATTGATAGTGCATCTTGATTCAAAAGAAGTGGAAAACATACTCTTTGCTTGGTCACAGATGGTTTTTTAAACGAGGTCTTTGCCAAACAAACGTGCATTAGGGCTCAAGGTATGAGTTGTTGTTTCCGATCCCATGAGAACATTACAATCCTATGGGTAGCCTAAAAAAATGATACACGCACATGGGAAATCATGGAACTCTCGATGGTAGCATATGAACCTTCCACTGACCATGTTGGACCATCTCTGTAGAACTCACGAACAGCCACCAAACAATAGTTGCACTTGTAAAAAAATACACTTAACTCAAAGTTGCGTTAGTTTCAAAGATTGCCAAGCGCAACGCGGCGTAACCAAAACTTGTTGCTAGATACCTCACCTTCGACGCATGTAGGTTGCATCAAGAATTTAGAATCCAATCGCAAATCTTTCATATTTTACACTTATCTATACAATATCCTATCTTGTCAAGGCATGTGGATAAAGTTTACCACCATTTTCATCATTTACTTGTTTGATCCTAGGTCTTGAACAAGTTGTTTTGAGAAAAGGGTCATCATGTTTAGGTGCATATTTGTTCAAGGTACAACATGTTTTTGTATCATACTTGACAATTATTGTTTTCTAGTGTTTTCAATGGAAGAGGATATTCTTTTTATGTTGTGCTAATAAGCAACAATAATTTGATGCACTTTCACGAACAATCTCCCCGATATCCCAAGATTTGTTTGGCTATGCATGTCTCAAAATCTCCTTCTCTATTATGTTGATATCTTCACATGAAACAACATTTTAGATCAAAAATTGTCTATGAAACTAGTGTTTCCTATGATACTTTTAAGTATACAGTCCATAAACATATGATGAAAATACTTTTGTGTTATCTTTTTGTATCAATTGAAGTTGATGTCTAATATTCAATATATGATTATATCCAAAGGGAAGTTGTGAATATATCATCAGTTAAGTTTTATAATAGTCCAATTTTCAATAATAAGGCTCAGAATGCCATACTTATATATGAAGGGGGTCATCACTATGAATCTCTCTAATGGACAACATATGGCACAAGCCCGGGAAACATGTGGGGTATTGTTCAACATTCTATTCAATGAGAGATCTACGGTCCACAACCATGCTCTAAGGGACTACGGTCCATTGCCTATCTCACCACATATGTCATTTACCTTATATTAAACAAATTCATTAGGATAAGCAATACCACTCATAAGTATTTCATGATGATTTTGTGTTTGGAATATGAGTCATTATATACTTTAGATCGGAATATTCCTCTCCTATAATTGGTATAGGGTACGTGTTAATATTTCCTTTTGTGTCATTTCTCATTGTACATATCAGTGGAAAACTTGCTTTTTATTATGCATTTTTAGATTTCTTATGTACACATGTTTATTTAAAGCATTAGCATTGGGAGTTTTTTATTGTGTCTAATTTAGTCGAGGAGAACCCTAACCAAGGTTGTGGGGAGCTTCCATGAACAAGGATGATAGGAAAGTTAAACTTCCACTATAAACAAGAAAAAAATCCAAAATTAATCTTTAGAATGGATATACTGATACTAAAGAAATAGACATAAGAAAGTGTTGGAAGAAACAAAATGCAGCAAAAAATGACCCTATTTGGCTTGTTAGCTTTTTTACATGCAATAATAGAGAGATACTCATAAATATTCACATATTGGGGGTTTTCAAAGTTCCATCGTTCTTCCACATAGGGAAGGAGAATCGTACATCTTATATGACAAATGACATGGATTATGAAGATCAGAATCAAAACAGGGCATGTCAGGACAGAATGACAGGATATGTTGCAATGTATTTTCGGAAAGCACTATGAGTGGAGGTAGAACCACAAGATGGAGGGCGAGGTGCCCTTGTAGTGTTCATAGGAGTAAAGCCTAAAGGAATTCTAGTGGATTCCTTAAACACCCCGTCATTTGGGAGAACTAGTATCATTCGCCTCGTCTTGGAGAAACGGGTCACTATTCTCCCTGACTTAAAAAACTCGTTCACCACTCTCCTTGAATTCAAAACGTACCTTTCCATGTTCCTTGCGTGTAGCTTTGATCTCACCATCTGCCCCATCAGTCGGATGACTGTCCACGAGGTACAGACAATCCATGGGGTATGAAAAATACGGATGGGTTATATGGCACATACTCACTCTTATGGAACAACGGTTGTAGTCTAATTATAGTATAGTCTTGGTATTGACATTATAAGCCAATCCTCATGCTGTTTGTCACAAATTTGGTCTTGGAAATTCTATTCTTGTTGATGTTAGAAAATTGAATAGGAATGGATTTGACGAAATTTGAACATCGCAACGTTCAAAGACCTTCCCCCATGGTTACCGTCCCCCCCCTCCTTGCGCATGGACCAGTAATCAGGATTTTTAGCAAATTTTCACGTTAACAAGTACTAAAATGAATTTCACAAAACAAAATTCACTGTACAAATCCTTCGACTTGCAAAAAAAAGAGAAAATCATTTGCAATGTAGTAATGACATGGACCGATATGCCACAACCTATATGGAGCAGTGGTGTCATTATGTGGGGTACATTAAGACCCAAATTTGGAAGACGGGGCAATTGGTGATGTATATCTGAAATGGGAGGTGGATGGTGATGCATTTTAGAAAGTTAGGGTACATGAAAAACGAGGGTGAGGAAAGCGGGGTACCTCAAAATGATACTGAAGGAGTGTTTTGGTAACCATAATGTCCCTTCAGATTGCGGCAACTTTGCAAGGTTCCCCGCCTTTCTCATTCATGTATGCCATACACCACGATTTGCACAAATGGGTTACCATTCGCCTCCATATCTGCATCACTATCCGCCACACCCACAAAATTTGAGTCTCCATATGCCACGCATTGTGATGCTACTACACAATGTATCCTGCGGACTAAAAGTTCATGTGTGTTTTTGGGGAGGCGATCATTTATCTCTTATAAAGCAAGCGAATGGATATGTTGACACAATAAGGTTGGCAAAAATATATTTCACTAGTTGTCAAAGTGAACAGGTGCTCGGCAAAGAGAGTGCATGTCCATGTACTTTTGAATGTTGAGGAAACTGTTGCAAGTTGTCATGACTGCATGAAGGCAACAACATGGATTTTGTTGATAATGTAAACTATATTGTACAATTAAGGCAGTATAATTGGCACATGACCCAAAACCTAAGACCTTTTTTGGGTCGTCTACAACCGACAATGATTTTGCGCCAGAAAACATTGTATACCTCGTCCGTATGCGACATACCCCTTGGGTTGTGTGTACGTTATACTGGTTTTTTGATAGACGGTGCAGATGTTGTGGTGGAAACGACTGACGCAGTATATGGAGACTTATTCTTCGAGTTCTGGACGAATGGATACCAATGTTTTTTAGGCTGGGCGATTACGTTTGCATGTCGGTGCGAATGAGCTAACACATCATAAGGTGTTTCCTAAGGTACCCAAGGTATTTCCTGCTGCAGATTGTTGCTGTCTTTTTTATCCGGAGGCACGAGAAGTTGTGAGATGAACAGATCCTGAAGGACATACCCACCGGCCGGTCAGCCTGAGGTCAAGACGTCTTGGATTGGCGGAATCTTCCGGTTGATGCGGAAGCTGCTACGCGCCACTTTTTCGAATATGCGGCAACCCACGGGGTTCTACTCTCGCTGTGGACCTCACCACCTTGAACAGGAATATCCCGACTCCACCTCGCATCATAACTGACGAACTAGCTGGACGCCTATCGATCCACGGCACCGGAAACCCTGCGACTAGTGGCGGCGAGCTCGCCACTACCGGCCGTCAGGTTGCGGGTGCACCGAAAGCCGTCATATTGGCGTGGCCAGCTCAAACGGCCACGAACAGGTACCGCCAAGCCAGCAGATACATGAGCAAAGCGGACAACCTGGTTTTTGGGTTACATAGTAACCCTTTGTTGGGTTACATAGTAACCCTATTGTGGTCGCTTGGCTGACACGACATGATACGACGTTACACGACATGACACGATACAACACGACACGATACGACACGACACCACACCACACCACAAGACAAGACACGACACAACACAACACGGCAGACATGACACGACATGGTACAAGGAACAACGTTATAAAACATAACGTCACACATGGTTTAAATGAATTAAAGATATCTCTAGTCCATCAATAACTTCAATGTAACATTCACGTTCTAGGTTCTCATGTTCTTGCTATGTTAATTAATATGAGCAATGGGAATCCTACCTATGCCATCGCCGGCATANGGAGGCTGCGCGGAAGCTGCGCGGCAGCTTCCGCCCAGCTGCTGCTGCAGCTGCGCGAGCAGCTGCAGCAGCAGCTGCGTGGCTGCGTGCGCGGCGGTGGCAGCAGCCGCTGCACGCTGCCGCTGCTGCTGTTGCGCGCTGCAGCGGCAGCTCGCTACCGCCGCCGCCCGCTGTTGCTGCTGCGCTGCCGCGCTGCTGCGCTGCTGCTGCTGCTGCGCTGCTGCGCTGCTCGCTGCTGCTGCTGCCGCTGCTGCCGCCGCTGCCGCCGCTGCTTCTGCTGCTGCAGCTGCGCTGCGGCTGCTGGTGCTGCTGCTGCCGCTGCGGCTGCTGTTGCCGCCGCCGCCGCTGCGGCTGCTGCGCTGCTGCTGTCGCTGCTGCTGCTGCGCTGCTGTCACGCTGCGGCTGTGGCTGCTGCGCTGCTGCTGCAACTCAGCTGCTGTGGCTGTGAGGTGACTGCTGGCACCGCCGCCGCCACGCTTCTCTGCGTGGTGGTACGCGTCGCTGCTGCTGTCTCTGCAGCTGCGGTCTCGCGTTGACGGCGGTCGACAGTCTCTAGCGGGTCCCAGAAGATCTGCTGCAGCGGTGACTCTCACTGCTGCTGCTCTGCTGCGTCTCTGCTGCGCAGCTCGGTGAGATCTGTCTCACCGCTCTGATACCATGAGAAACTGCTAGGAAGCTTCCTAGCCTTGCTGCTGCTGACGTGGCGACACTGTCCAGTCAGCTGACGCACTAGCAAGCAGGCAGGTGCAGNGCAAACATGGAGATGGTAGCTTAGCTGAAGACATCACAACACTTACCTGATTACCTTATTATTTGGTTTGTTGCATGTTGAAGAGGATAGGTTTGCACTTTGGTACTTATTTTTGCATGGATATGGAGCTTTGCAATTGGAATTCAAGAGCGTACTTATTTGCATACTTTTTTGCAAAGATACCCCTGTCTGGGCAAAGAGTAACCATGAGCAGGGGCCTTTGCACATTCAACTCCACCTCAGAAAGACATTGCGAGGGTGTACAATATACGCATGCACATACGTGGTGCATGAGATCAGGTTTTCATGAGAAACTGCTAGGAAGCTTCCTAGCCTTGCTGCTGCTGACGTGGCGACACTGTCCAGTCAGCTGACGCACTAGCAAGCAGGCAGGTGCAGGAAACAGCAAGTATATAATGCAAAAACATGCAAATGGGGCTCATGCCCAGTCCGCCGAAAGGCGCCTGCAAGACGTAGAAGTCACAGCAAGGAGTCCCGGTGACATCTGGGGCTCTGCAACAGTGGTCGG
>SZWC01009603.1:11885-36243 GCA_023375785.1 Penium margaritaceum
TTGTCAACCGGCCTGAGGCAAACGGACTAGAAAACAGGGCCGACACAATAGCACCTGCCGTCCGCTCCTAGCATTTCAGCTAGGAGAAGATATCACCCTCAGGATCACGGTTCCACACTGAGCAGTTCCTAGGCAATCACTTGCTAGCAACTGTGTCCACTTAACACTTGGTCACTTTCGCGCGAGGTGCTAGTCAAAGACTAACTCCTGGGGCTTAGACCAACCAGTGTCTTCTTTATACTGTTCCTTAGTTGGACAACTCTGTGAGGAGCATCTAAGGCCAGATTGTGTAATTAGAATGAGGAATGAGCCTGGTACATATAGTCCTAGGCCTGGCTTCTAAGGTGTGTGGGCAGTGACACTTTTGGGGTGGTCACTCCAAACCACCTCACCAGTCCGCCAATTGGCGCATCCACTGACCGCCAAGTGGCGCACTCTCCTCATGCATGGAGAAATGTCTAAGAAACTTCCCCTGTGCTAGAAGGTCAAAAAACCTCCTGCGCACATCAAGGCTCGATCGCAGGACCTGTTGTCCCTAAGTCCAACATGCTATCCGTTGCGCTACACTTCTGGTGTCTCGCTTGGACTTGCACCACGAACAAGGTTTGGGGGACTTACTCCAAGGGAGCAGTGCATGCACAACCTGTCCGTCAACCCATAGCAGTGGCCATGGGGCATAGAAGAACAAAAGTTGTGTGGAGGCACCAAAGGTTCTTGTCCAGTGGGCATGCAGAGCACGGACACGTTGCAAACCATCCGGATGAGCAAGGCATACAAGCGTTGAATGCTTGGTGGAGCCAAACTTCCAACAAAACACAACATTGGGAACATGTGAGGAGGAGGTAGGGGTCTTCTGTTTGTCCTTGCCCTTGCCATGGGGTCATGGCAAGGGCAAGGACCCTTGCCACGTTCATGCCCTAGGAGGCAAGAGCAAAAGCTGTGGAGGTCATGGTGGATAGGAGGAGTAAGAGGACGTGGAGGATGAGGAGGGCAATGAGGTAGTGGTAAGTACAACGACGCATGATAACATAGTTGTGGAGCCACTTGTTTTGCACATCAATTTACCCGACGGCAAGACAATCGGTGGTAAGATCTCAAAGCACACCAACACCGGATGGGAACTTAGGCGGAACACGCTAGGAGGCAAGCTGCTGCAACTCATCTGGTTTAACGACACAAAGAATGTCGGAGATCTTATGGAGAGGACAGCCGACAACTGCCCGGAAGCAGCCTCACCAAGCTCACGGAGGAGCTTGATTTAGCCTAATAGGAATTCATGCTTTTGTCGGCATGCATAACAAGCGTGTTAAACCAAATAATCAAAGCACTCTGGATGGCCTAGCAAGTGATGGTGGCATAGGCACCAATAGGGTCAACTGGGTAAGCAGCGGAGGGATCAACGTTGAACGTACCAACATCCTCCATGTGGTACTTAGGTGCAACTGGAATGAGTGCATGGATAACACAAGAAGCTTCAGCAATGACAAGGGTCAACAAGGCGATAGGATCAGGAGGGAAGTAGTGCTCCCGATAACGTTCCCCCTCCACCCATGTGCTGAAGCGCATCTCCCAAGAGGGGAAGGCGAGGACGTAGGACAAAACTAGCAGCTAGGAGACAAAGTCATGCTAGCGTGGCATAGCAACAGGTGCAGCAGCAGAATTAGTGACGGTGGAGGTCTCAGTTTTAGCAGGAGTGGACAAGGCAGTGGAACTGGTGCTAGAATTGGAGCCAACGAGAGTAGGAGCAGATGCCATAGGCATGCGTTTAAGCACAATTGTCCTCTACTAGCTTGAGGCGGTCCTTAGCTTTGCGCTGGGCCTCAAGAGCACAACTGAGCTGACGTTGCAAGTCTGCTATGACTGAATCTTTGTCACCACGCATGGTGAAGAAGAAGGAACTCTGCCAAAAACATTTGGTGGATTTTCTCCCATCCCCGTGGGCATTAAGAAACTGAGGAGTACCTCAAGCACGTGTAGAGAGTGATGGAGGAGAGTTTCCGATCTCTATCCAGCACATCAACAACTGATGGAGCAAGACAAGTATAGCAAGGATAGTGCATTGAAGAAGGGATCTCAGGATGGAGGGAAATGAAGAAAATCAAGGAGAGGTGGAATGGCAGTAACATCAGCAACAGAGAGGACTGACACACTGGAAGCAGCTTGGACCACTAGGGCCAGGGTACCAACTACAGACGTTGCACCTAGAGAGCCAAGAACAACATAGACATAAATGGCAGTTGTCACTACACTGGTGGCAGCCGATGGTGTAGACGTTGCCAATGTGGCTGTTGCAGCTGTCAAAGTGCAAAGAGTTGTTGGGATGCCTGTCATAGCAGATGCTCTAGATGCGGTGGCGAAGGCAATGCCGGCCATAACAGCTAAGACATAGGTGTCGATGTCAGTAGCCACTGCTGCAACGGGGCCTATCAATGCGGTGGCTTTGGTGTAGGCCTCCATAGCACGTCCGGCTGAATTGCATGTAGTAGCGCGTGACGACCTGGTCATGTTGTGGTTTTGCGTACACACTATATCATTGACCTGTGCTGTGACCCCTCGCCTGGTGTACATGCTCGTACAGATGACTCACTCGGCAGACATTGATGATCGTGGGTGCTAAGAGATGGAGGGGAAATTGCAGCAATTTGAGGAGGGTGGCTTTTGTCTTCTTGTGTTCAGTCTCCCACTTGATAGCAGTACGCGCCCAACTCCATCGGTAGCAGCCACCATCACTCGTCACCGACAGTCATGGGCGGATCTTTAGAGTAGCATAGATTCTGTCTTAGTTAAGGAAAGCAAAAACTCTCTATGTGATTTTTTCTAGCTTATTCTGACTGTGTGACTACGTTTGCAACATGCATGTCTTGGTGTGGTCTAATTCTAAGGGAAAACGGAAAACATCTAGGTTTGGGGCTGTCGGTCCTTGAGCAGAGTTCACAGAGAAAACCCGACTGGCCGGTGATTAGTTGGTAGATTGAGGATCAAGCCTCACAGAGTTGAGGGCCCAGGTTAATGTGGGAGGTGTCTCACTCCACATCTTGTTTTTGCTATAAACTCAACCATTACTCACTCCCAATTGCAGTTATGGTGCTACCTTTCAAGTGTCAGTTTTCCCTCTCACAACCAAGCAGCCAGCGCTGCTCAGGCGCTAAGTCTGGGTGCAATAGGCCACACACTTCAGTCCAAGTGTGTGAGATGGCAAAAAATAGTCTTGTCCATTCTACCGAACCATTATTTTTATTTTGGTATGAGAGCCATAACTTATTATATGTAGTAGAATGAGGAGAAACATCGACATACAGGTGCCAATCAATGTTCGCCAACCTCCAATGTCGGGGGAAATCTGCCGGATCTTTCCTCACAAAGTTATCCTTGCCTGGTGGCAGTTCAAAACGCTCCCGACAAGGGGGAAATGTTGCTGATTTTTGTTCTCAGAACTGACCTCATGACACTGGTAGCACAGGCGGTCACACGGCTGACATGAAGCGGTATGACATCGACGCCGGAGCCGACATACGTGGCGATGGCACCACCATGTAGTAAGGAAAACCTCCCAACTACTTCACCAATTTTTCTTCTATGTCAACTTCATTTTCCCTCAACTTACCCTTCCTACCTAGTGCATTCACATCACCAGCTGAGTCAGCTAGGCCACACCATCAAACAAGAGAAGCAGAGAGAAAAAAAATAGAAAAAAATTATGAGCACTCCCTTGAGCACCCTTTGCTCATTTGCTACCTTCCATGCAGCATGAGTAGCAGCACCACCAACTAAAATAGCAAAGCAAAAACAATAGCAATTAGCGTAGCACTAGCAGTAGTAACAACAGAGTAGCAGCAGCATCAGTGACAACAACAACAGGTACAATAGCATGGCGGCAGTAGCAGCAGCAGTAGTAGCAGCAGCAACGCAGCTACAATAGGAGCTACACGCAGTAGCTAAAGCATCATATGGAAGCTGATGCAATGCACAGTAGCAAATTGCACCCTATTATTCAGAACAAAATGATGTGTCTGCATGCTAGAACTGCACCATGGCCAAAGTTGTCCGCACAATGCGCATTAAGTCAGGTTTATCCAAGGGCTTATTCTTTGAGGCCATGTCGTAAGTGACCTGGGTCTTGGATAGAGTTCCCCATTACCCATTGCCCCCTCGTGTTACTCTCTACTAGCATTTATGTGGACTGCGTACAGGTCTTCATCCTGTACACGTTTGGGGTTGTGTTGCCAGTGTCTGGCTCCCCGAGAACGAGTGAAACGGAAAACTGGCTCCCCGTGCTCATTTTTGTACCTTTTTAAGAGTTTTTTAACAATCAAATGCGTGGCGGTTCTGGGACCCTGCATGACACTGCACCATTGAATTGCGCTGTGCACTATTCTTTGAGGAACATTTCCATGTCATCTCCCTTCTTTCCATGCTAGGAGCTTTTTGGGACAGTTTCCACCATTGCATGGGGGAGATCCTACATCGGTGCGCAATGTTGCTCCCCATCCTTCAATGTCCAGAGTCCCTGATTCCACCGTGTCGCTTGTGCCTCCACATGCACTAGACATCCCCGCACTCCCACAATCCCTATCTAGGTATATCCTTCTGGCTGCTGACCACGTATCCGAGCACACCTTTGGCCACTGACTGTGACGATCAGGTGAGTGAATCCACTTCTTTGGCCGCCACCCAGGCAACCGAGCCCATCACTCTGATCGCTGACTCAGTCAACCTGTCGGACAATTCTTTGGCTCTTGAGTCAGTCACTCTAGTGGAGCAACCTGTCTTGTCCTTGCCTCCTCACATCGAGTGTTTCCACTCATGTAGTACTCGTGTAGCATACTCACGTACTCTTCGTGTTTGTCTTTGACCGCACACCCCAACGTTTCCATCACGCTTACGTCTTGCCATTACCCGGTTGACCCCAACCGGTATCGTCTTTCCCATACCTCCTTTTCACACCGTGGTGAATGGAGATGCGGAGACAAAGGCCTTGGATTTGACTACCCTCATCATCGTCATAACTGACCTTCATCCTGGAACCACATTGGATTATACCCTGATTTCTCAAGGGCATCGACGTGCAGTTGTTGCCTTGTTGTCCTGTGCTCCACTAGGTTTAGGTATTGCTCAACTGCTGACAGCCAGCCCATCTTCATAGATAGCCAATCCAGAGAGCCTCTGTGAGGCCAGGGCCACACGTGACGATTTCTAGTGGGAGGTTACTTGTAGGTAGTAACTGGCTGCTATCGATGAGAATACTATGTACAAGCTGGTTGACTTGCCACAAAGCCGCAAAGCCATTGGGGCCAAGTGGGTTTTCTGTCACAAGTGGAAGCCGGACGGCACACTGGATAAGTACAAAGCCTGACTCAATGCCAAAGGCTTTGCACATGTACTTGGGCTGGATTTCTACCAGGTCTTTGCACCAGTTGGTTGCTTCACCACCAACCGCGTACTCTTTAGCATGGTTGCACAGCATGGATGGGAGCTCCACCAGATGGAATTGAGCAATGTCTTCTTGCATGGCACTCTCAATGGTGAGGAGCATAACATGGTTCATCCCCTAGGTTTTGACGACAGCATTGGTTGTGTTTGGCGACTACGAAAGGCCTTGTATGGCCTCAAACAGTCATCCATGTGCTGGAACCCAGAGATCAGTTGTACCCTCTTGAAGAGTGGCCTCACCTGGAACACCGCAGATACGACCTTCTTCTTCACCCAGTGGACACTACCCTTGTCATCGTGCTTGTCTAGGTGATCTATACATCACATAGCTTGACCTCGTCACTGTCCAGCTAGTGAAGGATTTGTTGTAGTTGACACACAAGATGAAAGATCTTGGGCTTGCGTAGGTGTTTCTGGGCATGAAGATTGAGCACAACCGCGTCCACTACATTCTATGTTTGCATCAGACAGGTTGCGTGCAGACGTTGGCCAAGCGCTTCATGGATCTCTTGTCCACTGTACCCAATGCCTCCACATCCATCACCACAGACGGCCTCATCAAGCTCAAATCCTCTGATACCGACACGCTAGTTGTGGGTGTGGACATGACCACATTTCTTTGTGTCATTGGATCACTCATGTTCCTTGCCAACACTACACGGCTAAGCATTGCATTTGCCGTAAATCTGCCAGCTTAGTTCATCTAGTCTCTATACTATTTGTACCTAGATGCAGCGATTTGCATTGTAAGGCATGTTGTCTCCACCCCACATCGTAGGTTGATGTTCCACCACCAGCCGTGTGTAATCGCTGAAGGTTACCCAGATAGTGACAAGGCAGCGAATGAGCGCGAATGGCAAGAGCCACACTGGGTGGATCTTCCTTCATGGCGTAGCGGCAAGCAAGGGTGTATCGCATGCAGCCCTGTGGAGACGGAGTACGTGGTATTAGGTGCCAGTGTATGGGAGGATGTGTGGCTTTAGCATTTTTTCTGTGAGTTTCGTCAGTGTGTATTGCCGATCACGCTACATTGTGACAATGAGAGTTCCATCACCATTGTAGACGGCGATGGCATTCATCACACACACGGGAAAAAAAAATACATCAGTGTAGAATATCACTTCATGCGTACTTTGTTGCATGAAGACAACATCCAAATTGTGTGGTTCGGGACTGTGCGATAGTTGATTGAATTCGTGACCAAGGCGGTCAAGCATACACCATTAAAAAAGACTCTTAGTTTAGTTGGTGTGCATCCATAAGTGAAATGTCTTACATCTATTCATTCCTGTATCCTTTGTTGCCTCATGTATGTCCTCACTCCTCAAGTGTTCATCTTCAGATTTGTGTGGATCTATTGCACTATGTGGATAAGAGAACGTGGAGGCGCGTGGCTTTTGTTGTGCATTGTGGATGCATGGCTTCTGCACGTGTATTTACACTGGTGCCAACAGGTCATGGTAGAATGTTGTGATTTTGAGTGTGCATTGTCTCTCTGATCGGCTGGTGAACATGTTCGTGCAAATGACTGACTCGACGGTTGTTGATGACATTGGGCGTTCAGTAATGGAGGGAAATTCATACCGTTTTGAGGAACGTAGCTTCCCTCTCCTTATGTGGAGTCTCTCACTTGTTAGCACTTCATGCCCAGCTCCATCGGCAACACCCACCGTCACTCATGTCACTGACAGTCATAGACGGTTGTTTTGAGAAACATAGAGTCTGCCTATGTTTAGCCAGCCTTAACTTCTCTCTGTGATTTTTCTAGAGATTTCTAGAGACTGCACAATTTTGTTTGAGTATGCATATTTTGGTGCGGTCCAATTCTCACAAAAAAAATGGACAACGCACAAGTTTGGGGCTGTTGGTCCTCTTGCAGAGCTCAACGAGAAAAAGCCATTGGCCAAAAAATAGTGCATTTTCCTGATTGGCTGGTAGACAGAGAAACAAGCCTCACAGAGGTGAGGGCCTAGGTTAGTGTAAGAGGGGTCTCACACTACACCTCATTGCGGCTATTAACTCTGTCATTGCTCGCTTCCCTCTCACAGCTGAGCAGCCATCACTGCTCAGGCGCTAAGTCTGGATGCAGCAGGCCACACCCTTCAGTCCAAGTGCATGAGGCGGTAGAGAAACGTCTTGTCTAGACAAGCGCACTATCATTTCTAGTTGGCTGCAGTTGCAAAGGTGGCTGCTGCTACTACAACAGTGTCCATAACGGCTGATGCAATACAAGTCAGGGTGTTCAATAGATAAGACAACATCATTGTTGAGGACCGAGTAGAATCCAGCAGTGGAATTCTCCACAGTAGCAAAGACGCTCCTCCCCGAGGCTTGCTGGGCGTTCTCGGAAAGGTTTCTCACTGAATCTTGCTGAGGAGGCGCTCCATCGTTGCAATGCCAGTGTCACTCGACATCGGCTTTGCCACAATGCTGCTCCTGATGTGTCACACTCCGCTCTTTGTAGTAGGAACTGGGGGGCGCGACACCAAGACTCTCGTGGCGTACCAGCGTGGCCCTTGTTGCCACCGAGGTGGGCATAAGTGAGGCGGAGATCACTTATTTGTCAGCATGCATAGGTTTGGAGGAGGTGGTGCTGGTTTCATTTTTGTAGTTGCTTCTATGCTCCTGTTGTAGCTACTACTAGCTACTGACATAACTGTCACTGTTGTAGTGGTTGTCGTAGCTTCTCCTAGCAGGTACCAATGTTCTCGAGTATTGCTACCAAGTACTGCTGCTGCCATAGCTGCTGCTATAGCTGCTGCTATGTTGCCTCCATACCTGTTGCTAGTTGTTTCCATACCCTACAACTCCTGGATTTCAATTAGTACATTTTTGTGAATTTAGTGATCCTTGATTCCGTTCAGATTTATTCGGGTTTAAAGCATTTAAGTAGTTCCTTAAATTCTTCCATCACTCCACTGATGGACCCTTAAATTCGGAGACGGGTCTCGGACACCTCCGCCGTGATCCTTGATTTCGGCAAATCGGTAGCTCTCATGCACTTCAAACCCGCCAGCATCTGTGAAGTGGTGGCAAAACGCAGGCTCAAATGGCAAAAAGGTCCTCCGTTCTCCCACGTGGCTGCTGGAGGCCAATTGTGGCACAAAATCCATGAGGTGTTCGGCGGGCGCTGTAGCATGACATCGCCTGCCTAACGTTGTCCTGGTCTCTTGCTGCCCCGCTGCCCCGCTGCATCGCTGATTCGCTGTTCTGCTGCACCGGGCCAGCACTGCAGCGAGACAGCGAATCAGCGAATCAACCCATTCATCGTGCGGCTTCCTTGCTACCCACTGCCCCAGCAGTTTGAATGTTCTGTTTGAACATTCAAAACTTCCAAGCTTGTGAGTGCTCACTAGCAGGAGCCAAGTGGTGTTCGTTCAGGTCATTTTCCGGATTTTGTCAACGTGGATAGATGTTGTAAAGCAACAGACAAGGTACGAGTTAATAGAGAACCTGGCTTACCAGTACAACCCAAACAACCAAAAAGCATGCATGATCCCTTGAATTCAACGTATTGCTCTCAGAATTAATTTGGTGAACCATTCATTTCGACTATACGAAGTTTTCTGACAGTTTTTGACGAGTAAAAAAAACATAAATATCAAAATCAAGGAGCAGTAGGGTAGTTGTTGCTGCTGTAGCTACTACCGTAGCCATTGTTGTAGCTGATTCTAGGTGATGCCATAGCTACTGTTACCATATCTGTTGTTGCTGTAATGCTACTGGTGTAGTTGTAATGATGTTTCGCCTAATACCGCTGCCATAGCTGCTACTATGTTGCTGCCATAGTAGCCATAGTTGCCATAGCTATTGCCATAGCTGCTGCTACCATAATCACTGCTTGTGCAACTGTTATCTCTGTTGCATCCATTGCCACTGAAGCTGCAACTTTTGATAGTGCTAGTGTAGTAGCTATTAGAACTATGGTTACTGCAACCGATTTGCTTAGGGTGTTGTTTTCACTGCATCAACTGCTGCTATAGCTGTTGCTGTCAAAACTGTGGCTGCTGATTATGTTGCTGCTACGTTGACAAGGCACAAGCAGCGGTGTTGGCTGTTCAAAAGAATAAGCCAAGGAGGACTGTTAAGAGAGGTTGCCAAGGACGGGTACCAAGAGGGACAACCAAGGTAGTTGGTAAAGGTGGCGGTCCTCAAAGAGGGGATGAGCCAAGAGCAGCTGTCACCGTCAAATGCCATCATGTAGTTGCGGACAGGGTTGAGTTGTGAACACATTGGGGTAGCAGCTGTGAGGTCACCTGCCACGAGAGGGCCCGTCCTAATTACAATGTGATGGACTACTGATTCAAGACTGCAGAAGCAACAGTGCGAGGGACTGCAATAGCAATGGCGGCAATGGTCCTTACGATTGCAAGGTGATGGTGAGAAACAACTAGGAAGATTCCTAGCCATGCTTCTATTGACACGGCAACACTGTCCAGTCTGCTGGCACACTAGCAAGCAAGCAGGTGCAAGAAATAGCAAGGGTAAGGCTAGGGAGAGACATAAAGTCTCATAAACTCCAATAACTAAGCAATGCATAGAGAGATGACAATCTACAAGCACACAGCAAAGATACCTGCTGCGGTGTATGACAGACGACGCACGCAATAGTGTCAAATTGTCCTAAAACCAGTCCAAAATCAATATTCTGACCGTAACTCTACGCCTTGTCATCCAAAAGCTATAGTATCTGAAACTAAAGATGTAAAATCTCAAGCCAGACGCTACGACTGGGAACATGCACCATTCTGACATCGATCAGTGGACACACAATTTAAAAAATGCAAATCAGTCTCAAGAGCCACTCTACCGAGAAATCAGTAATGACTCCAGAAAAACTCCGGAGCACTGCAGAAAGCACATGTGACCATGTGGCAGATATCAAGCTGTTGGTGGGTGGAGGTACAATCCGTTGGTGCTCCGGCGCCAGCTGGGTCCGTATCAGGGATCTGCACGAGCATGGAAACAGTCGAGTGGTCATATTAAGTAGCATAGACAGACGGGGATGATGCACATCACAGCGCTACCCCATGAACCGATGGTACACATGTCCATTTAAGTGTAGAACTGATACAGGTGCGCCACAAGATGGTCAACTGTCCATACTCACACATTCCACTCACAGCCACTCTCAAGTAAGGGACAAAGCCTGAAAAAACGAATGGCCACGATGAACTTTGCGCGCGCCAGTGTCTTGGTCAGGATGTCAGCCCGCTACATGTCCATGTCAACCCAGATAACGGAAAACACCTGTTACTCAAAAAGATCGTGCACAAAGTGATGCTTAACAGCAATGTGATTCGTGCATGCATAAAACACACCAGATTTCTCAGGAATAGCAAGAGCACTCAGGTTGTCACAACGTAAAATGATACAAGGCACATACTAACATAGCTCACGAAACAAACGTTGTAGCCACACCACCTGTGCAGACCCAGATCCAAGCGCAACATGCTCAATATCTGACGAGTTATGTGCAATGATATCATAATTGCCACTACACCACAACACAATGGTGCCCCCGAGTAGGAACACGTAGCCTGTCCGACTATACCCATCAGAGCTCCACGTCCAATCACCATCTATAAAGTTGTTAACTACCACCAAATACTATCATCTAAAGCAGATTATGAGGTATGGTGTGGAGACCACTTACTAAACCACTAGCATTGCTGCGTGAAGGGCTCTTGTCCTAGGGCACTGCAAGAACTATGCAAGGAGGTTGACGACAAAGGCGATATCGGGTCGTGTGGTAGTGACCAAGTTCATGATAGAGCTAATGAGGCAGAAGTACAGGGCCACGTCCACTGTCTTCCCCAGCTGTGCTGGATCATCCACTTTCAGAGCAACCTGCCCATCAGGTTAAATGGGGGTGGAGGCTGTGGAAACTACACTAAGGAGGTCAGCAAACTGCTCCTCCACAAAACGGCCGTAACGTGCCTGACGCAACAAGGCGTTCACTACTGACAATCACGTACGGTCTCCATCCCGAGAAACAAAACTGCAAGACGAAGGTATTTCATCTTGTAGCTAGCCTGAAGAACTGCTTTGGCGTCCTTCATGGCCTCCATCAAAGGAGGCACAATAAAGAGGCCATTCACATACACCAAGATGGTGGTGCATATCTCAGCCATATGTGTAAGAAGGAGGGACAGTTTGGCGTCACCATGCACATACCTCGCACATGTTTGGTGTTCCAGTGATCTCCTCATTCTAGCACTAGGATGACTACTTCAAGACGCACAAGGCCTTCTGAAAGAGCCAATCCTTGTCACCAACCTCAAGCTCTGGTGGTTGGACCATGTCAATCTCCTCCTCTAGACTGCCATGGAGGAATACTCTGTTCACATCCATCTGGTGCAGTTTTCAATCATGGTGAGCAACAACTTGAGACAGAGTGCGAGCGATGGACATGCGGCCAACGGGTGCAAAGGTGTCATTGAAATCCATAACCTCAACAGGTGAGAACTCCTCGGCCGTCAAACAAGTCTTGTAGTAGTTTAGTGTGCCATCATGCTTCACCTTCTTCCAAAATACCCACTTGGCCTATACAGTATTTTGCCTAGACGGGAGGTCAACAAGCTCGTAGACACCGTGCTCACGATGGCTCTGAGCTCATCCTCACAAATAGCATGCCACAAATGTGCCACTTGAGCCAAGAGTGCCTCTTTCAACGTGCCTTGATGAGGCACTGTCAAGAGGGGAGAGCACCAGGTGGCTAAAACACACACATCCAATCTCGGCCTGACCACAACAAGGTCAGCTGCGACATCGCAAGAGACTGAGAATTCCCGACAGAACAACTCGTGACCGACGGGATACGCAGGGTGCACCTTTGTGTATTTTGCTTGGACACTCAGGTCAAGGGCCTTCGTGCCACACTCACCACTCTAAACACTGTGAGTTGGGCATCGCGGTGATGATTCAGCATTCCACTAAGTCCTTGAGGCCAGTGGTCAAAGACGACCACAAGGCTCGCGGGAGTAGCCCTATGTTGAGGTGTTTACCTCGGGCTGCGGAGCAAGCTCCATGGCCATAGCCGCAGGGGTTGTGGAATTACAGGGAAGGGAGAAGTATGAGAAATATGGAAAGGTACTAGCTCACACGTAGGATAAATAGGAGTAGGCACAAGAGTAGGTGTGACTGAAGATGTTGTCACTAGCACAAGATCAGGTGTGCCAGAGAACTGACGCTTGCACAAAATGAGGTGTGCCGGAGGGGAAAGACACTAGCATGGGATCAGGTGTGCTGGAGATCACTGACGCTTACATGGGATCGGGTGCGTCAGTGGGGATTGATGAGGAGACAGGACCTATGGCCAAGATGGCCGGATTGTCAACAGCTTGAGACCGGACCACAGGTGAAGAGGCCCGTGCACATGACCAGACTCCTCGATCCGACGGGAACCCATACAGGTGGGAACATGCTCATCGTCAAACGACATAATGCTAGACAGGTTGCGACAGGTGAGAGCATCAAAGAAGAGAGTGTCTCAAGAATCAACAATGCAATGGTGAGTGGGGTCCCAAAAGTGCCAAACCTTTGACTGTGGGGAGATGCCGAGGAAGGCACACATGCAACACAAATGTTAGACCTTAGACTCCTGCTGGTCCTTGGTGTACCAGACACACGTGAGGGACCTCCAAATATGAGTGAGATAAAGATCGGTGTGATTTCCAAACCATAGCTTGTACGGTGTGAAATGGTCTCAAAGATGAGCATGCGACAGGTAGTTCCAGCTCCAAATCATGTAGGAGAATACAAATACAAAGGACTCTAGAAGAGTGCACTCAAACCGCATGGCACGGACCATATCCTCCATGGTTCAGTTCCAACACTCAGACACACTGTTCTGTTGTGTTGTACCGGGAGCGGAGAGCAGTGGAAGACACTATGCTCAACAAAGTAGACATCCATCTTGCCTAAAAACTTGCCACCACAATCCAAGTAGAGTTTGTAAAGTGTGTGACGAGACTTATCTTCAGTCATCACCAGCCGTGGACGGACCACCAGGGTTGCATCGCTTTTGTGGCAAGGGCTATAGACCCACTACATCTGGGTGAAGTCATCAGTCATGCTGAGAACATGGTGACCTCGTTCGGAGAGGGACTCGACTAAGAGAGGACTGGGGAGGTCCGAGTGGACCAACTCCAACGGGTGTAGTACCCCTGAGTGCAAAGAAGGCATTTGGTCTTGTGCAGCTTCTCAAAGGAAGCCACATCAAGACTAAGGGAAAGCTGTGCCTGAATGAGCTTGGACACTATGTTTGAACTCACGTGACAGAGGCGGCAATGCAACAAGTGTTTGCTCAGGGGAGAGTACGCTAGTCACAAACACGTACGCAGAAGAGGACGAGGAAAGAGGCATGGAGGGAGGGCGGCAAGTGATGCAGTACAGGTCATCGACAACAGACGTACGGAGGACAACAACCTGAGTATTGAAGGTAGAAATAGTTACAAATTCAGAAGAGTGCTCAACAGAGAGATTCATTAAATTGTAGGCAGGAACAAACAGCATGGTCAGCTCCATAGCAGGAACATAGAGCACGTCAAAGATGTACAGGGGGCCAGACAGACCATCAAAGGGCACGACCCCAATTCCCTGGACTAGCAAGGTTTGACTATATTTTTTGTAAATGGATCGAACAGACCCAAGAGACGGAGGACAACAAAGTCGGTACGACAACATGTCAGCGTCACTAGAGGCGGGTGGAGAATCAATTGACATCGTAGTTCTGCAGCCAGTTATCGCTGGGTATGTGTGGCCTGAAGGCCTCGCATGATCTGCATCCAATCAAGGGGTTCTGCGTACTTCATATAGCGACTTGGGCCTTCATAGTTTAAGTGTGGATTGAGTATCCACTCCCACCACCAGACTGTAGCGGACGCTCCTGCTACCATTACTATTGTTGTCACGTACCACAGCTCTGTATATCTTTTCCCCCCTGTGCAACAACAGTCACGCCCTGGGAGGAGGTTGAGGACGAGGCACTGAGGAGGGGAGGTGTTGTCGGTGAGGCGGTCGTCGCAACAACTTGTGGACTCGCCTGATGGACCTGGGCAGCCTCACGTGCGACAGTCCGCTATACGTAGTACTGATGGCCCCAAGGGAACCAACAGGTTGGCAAGGATCGTCTGGTCAAAGAAAGGTGAACATGTTGACGAACTCCATGTGGGCTCCGACCATGATGGTGTGTAGGGCCCACAGTTGGGTGCCGCCGATGGTGCCGAGGCAAGTGTAGATACATTTGGCTTGTTGCCAGGAGGCTGCCGCCAAGTCAGAGGGACCGTACTGAAGGAGCTGAACTCTTGGAGACGTGCCGTCATCATCACATGGGTTTTGGCTGCCAGCAGGGTCAACTCCCAGTCGCGGCGGGCATCCCCTCTAGTACCTACACCAGGGCCCTGAGGAACGGGCGGAAGTCGACAACAACTTCCTTGAGCACAACAAAGAGCAAACCGCGCATGGCTCTTGTCGGAACCTACGCATGGCGAGAGTCGGCCATCTGATACTGGCTCAATTAATATGGCCAAACACCCTCATCATCAGCCCATTTGGAAGAGGGTCTCCCAGGCTTCAAATCCAGCATCGCTATCGTAGCTTGGTGGTGGGGTCTCAAAGTCATTCGGCCGCTGATTTGTGGAAAGGGCAATCTCAAGAGCACGCTCGAGTGCACAGGGAATTGGAAGTATGCCAAAGGATACCCTGGGAGAGCAGCTCAGTAAGAATGAAGGTGTAGGCAACCCAAAATCATGTGCGAGAGTGGTCCGCTCATCCAACTAGAGATGGCTCATCCCCTTGATGGCCTGTGGCCGCCGGAGGCCAAAAGCATGGTAACAGGGCACTCTAGGGCTTCGGAACTGCTGCTGTTGGCCATCGTTATCGTCACTGTTGTTGTTGTTGTCTCTAGGAAAGAGCTAATGCTTCATACACTCTTGATACACGCCCTATTGCGACACGTCCTGTTGTAGTGCTTTGGCCATGGCTAGGGGAGGCTATTGCATCCTCTGTAGCATACAAAGAATCTCCTCTAGGGTGGCCGCCTGTGCCTCCAAATCCTGAAACATGGAGCCAATGGCCTTGGAGCGAGGACTAGATGTCTCAGTCACGAAGCCAGAACCGTAAGGAGCATTAGGTCCCTTTTGCTTGTCATCTCCAGGTACCACGTGGGGCACTTAGTAGGAAATAATGAATTATTTTTTGGATTGGAGATCCGACTATGTTTCTCTAGGGCTTTGAATGCATAGAAAATTTTATGTCCACATCATATTATTGGCTAAGCCAGTGATGATGTCCTCACCCACAATGATGATGTCAACATGAAGCTTGTCCAAATCAAGGGAAAGCTAGAGTGATGATGCAGCAATTGATACTAAAAGCAATGGTGGTGATCTCTTGGGAAAAAAACTTTAAAGGGGTCAAAAGCATCATATTTTTTGTCGCAGCCCAAAATCCAAGAAAATTCTAGCTATGAGTGCGTAGTTTCAAAATTGTATTCTAAAAGGCAAAAAAGGAAATGTACAAGGATGCAATCAAGAGATTATGACTAGGAATCTCTAACGAGCCCTTACATGTCTAAAATGCTAGTCATTTGGCATCATCACGCTCTCTTACATCAGGGGTGGTGGTAGGTGCAACCTGAGTGAAACTTCCCGGAAACTTCATGGACCGCACAGGGACATCACATGCTCAACTCCTGTTGGGAAAGGTTGGATGTCCCTTCGTTGCATTGATATTGGTGGCCGTAGTGATGTGGCAGTAGCTTTCTTTGTAAGGGTGTCTCTGCTATTGCAATCTACGACGGCGGGTCACTATGGGTTGGTTGTAATGACTCTCACAGCTGATGCCACTGCTGCATCTATGCTGTGTAACTTAGCAAGGGATGCCTCGCCACTTGATACCATGAGAAACTGCTATGAAGCTTCCTAGCCTTGCTGCTGCTGACGTGGCAATGATGTCCAGTCTACGGGCGCACTACCAAGCAAGCAGGTGTTAGGAACAACAGGTGTTAGGCTTGGGAGACGCACAAAGTCTCATAAGCTCCAATAGCTTAACAATGCAGAGAGGGATGACATTCCCCTTCCTTGTTATTCATAAGCTCTCTGCCAGTTACTACTTTGTGACGAGTGAAAAGGATGTGTTGTTAAGTTAGTGACATTATAGGAGTCACATTTAAGAGATGTGTCAGGTGACCGGAGGAGCCATCGAGCGAGCGAGCATGGAGCCCGCTCTCGCTTGAGGCTCTCCTCCACCAGTCTTCAGGCTTGAACCATGGCTCCCCCCCCTCCCAAGGTAACCGTTGAGAGTTACCACAACAGTCACATCCAATGAAACTAGTCCTCGGGTATGAGCCCGGATTACTCGAATAGTAGCACCAAGTTCACAAGATGAATGTAAGTGATCACGTGCTGAGTATACGTGCCGGTGATGTTCCCAGTAAATGGGCTCTCTTGTTTAACGACGTGAATGGTGCAATGCTGGACCTCCCTCATGGCGGAGCTGCAGAGAGCAGGAACTCCTCATGCTTAGTCACCTACATCAATATCAATGGAGTGTACAAGAAGGCCATAGGGCACTTCATGACATAAACCAACACCCGCAAATACTAGAGACACCGTGGTAGTGTAGGGAACCAAACATAGTGAGGGAAGCTATGAGACAAGATGGGGCGAAAGACCCACTGTTTGAGCAAAGTGACGTGGAGATAGGAAACACGTCAAGTGTCGGGCCAAGAGAGGTGAGTCACGCAACAACAATGTGCTACCCGTCAGACGGAGGGACAAGAGCAAGCGATAAGTGCGCTCTCTCTTGCTTGATTCCTCACCTCCACCAGCCTGAGGGAATGGAGAAATCCCCTAAGCAACGTTCTGTGTGAGGGAGCACGTTGCATAGAACACGTGACTGACGGTGCTTGAAAAGGTGGAGAGACAGCAAAGAAATGCTTAGAAATATTTGATTGAACAATGATCGAGAGAGAGGGACATCCCCTCTAACCTTGGTCTGGCCAGAGTACGTGCAAATTGCGCAACAGTACAACTGGCCTATCAAAAAGTGCCAGAGAATACATACCAGCTACCAAACAGCGACTGGACAGATCTCGGTAGCATTGCGGGTCACTTGGGTGGCCGAACGACAAACCCAAAGAAGCAGCGGAAGCAGAAAAATGATACCTACAAAACTAAACTGACAAAGATCAGACGTGATGTTGCCGAGAAAGTGGCCCTCGAAAAATGGCCACCAAGAAAACTCTTGTATATACATAGGGATGTGTGAGATGAAGCTGAGACCATCAAAGTAGCCTTCAACCACTGTAGCATGTGTGCATATGAGTGGCGTCAATTCCAGAGGTCACCAAGATGGACATAGAAACACGCCCCCATGACCCGTAGACGCCAGACGTTTTAAGAGCGCACGGGGCACAAACAGGCAACAACGAGCCACAAGAGGCAACAAGGAGCCACATCAGTGCTAAAACGGATGACACATAGGCAGAACTGGGATGAGAGAATGGGATAAGATGGAGACACATCAACCGGGATTGGCATGGGGAGACTGGATTCCAACAGCATGCACAGCCACCTTGAACTTGTCACTGCAGAGTGCCTTGCTAAGGAAGTCATCACGCTGCTCTTGGATGTCAACTCCAATCAGGGACACATCACCACACACAATCTGTTCACAAACAAAGTGATGTTTGATGTTGTTGTGCTTGGTGAGATGAGTGAGATGCATACCATCGTGCTTAGCAATGCGGCAAGTGCTTTCATTGTCGCAGCGAAGAGTGATGCAACGGATAGGATGGCGAAGCGAATGCATGAGATAACACAACCAAATGCTCTTACAGACCCTTGCACGTAGAGGGACACACTCAGCCTCAATCGAGCTGTGCGCAAGACAAACTTGCTTTCCGCTCATCCAGGAAACCGTGGTACCACCGATGAGGAAGATGTAACGAGACCGGCTACGCGCGTCATGATCCTTAGTCCAATCGCTGTCTTTGTATCCATCAACGACAACAGAGGGTTGTGTGTACAAACACAAGCCAAGACGAGGCGTGGACACAACGGAACAGATGACGCACAACGCTACCTCAAGATGGAGGTGACGTTGACACTAGGAGAACTGGGATGATAAATTAACTGCAAACACACCATTAGCACGTGTGGTAGTGCCAAGAAACATCAGAGACCCAATGACCTGAATGTACGTCGTGATGTCGATCTGCTCCTCCAACCACACAAGGTAAGTAGTCTTTAGATCCACTGTCCAGCAAGTGTCATAGCCGTAGATGCATGGAGAATAGTAGCAAGGAGATTGGCAAACCGCTCCCTCAGAGTGTGGACATATCCGACCTGATGCACTGTGAGCATGCGACACAAACAGTCACGCTCAATTTCCATGCCCAAGAAGACGCAGGCAGGGACGAGATCCTTCATCCTGTACATAGATTGGAGGAGGTCCTTCATAGCCTGGACACCCTGTGGCTCCGGCGAGGCAATGAGGAGGTCATCCACAAAGGCCAATACGGAAACGAACGGTGCCATCAGAGCACTGACAAAAAGAAGAGGGTCAATAGGACTGCGACGATAGCCACCGCGCTCAAGGGTGGCAGAATTCTCGAGGTTCCAACAGCATGGAGACTGCTTTAACCTGTATAATGCCTTGCAAAGGCGCCAGACGCGGCTGGTACCATCATCAAAGCTAGGCGGCTGAGCAAGGTAGATCTCCTCATCTAGGTGACCGTGCAAGAATGGGTTATTGACGTCCATTTAATGAAGTTCTCAGTCATGCTGGGCCACCTAACTCAGTAGTGCCTTGGTATTGGTGTACTTCCCCACGGGGACAAAGGTGGCATCGTAGTCAACGCGAGGCAGTTGGGAAAAGCCATTTTCAGCCACGAGACGAGTCTTATAGAGCTCAACCATGTCGTTGCACTAAAGTGCCCAACACGCAAAAATGGCTTTGTGACCACATGGGAGGTCCACCAGGTCATAAACTCCATGGTCTATGATTGCATCGAGCTCCACACGAATAGCTTGCTACCATAGAGCAACATCTAAGGAAAAGCAAGCCTAGCGGACATTATCCGGATCAGGCAGGAGGATCGTGCTGCCATGCGTAGTGAGTGCAGTGACGACAGAGGCGTGAGAGAGAGAGAGAGAGAGAGAGAGAGAGAGAGAGAGAGAGAGCATGATCAGACTTGGCGGGTGCGACAGCACAGAAAGTTTTGTTTAAGATCAGCGAATAGCTGACTGCTGATTTTGGCTGCAAGACAGTCGTTGTCAGACCAAGTGCATCCAGTCCAGTGGCAACAGCTGGCTGGTTAGTAGGAGGGACCGAGGCCGGGACAGACAGACGAGCGGACACAGAACGGCAGGTAGAGGGGTGTAGCGGGAGGGCCGGTTCGGCCCTCCCACCTCGCTGAAGCGAGGGGTGGTTGCGCACCACCCCTCGCGTCAGCGAGGGATGGACGGCGGCCAGCACTTCGCTGGCCGCTGGCCAGCTCGCTGCCGGCCGGCTGGACGGCCGGCGGCCGGCCAAGTGACCGGCCGGCCACCGGCTGGCCAGCCACCAGCCGCCGATCGCGGCCTCAGCCCGATCGGCGGCTGAGAGGCCACGAGGGCCTCGAGGGCGAGGCCTCATGGCCTCGTGCCCTTGCCCCCCCTCGCCCTCCTTGCAAACGAGCAAGAGAGGGCGAGGGATAGGGGGAGCGAGGATGAGGTCAAAACAACTGGCGCGAAATCGCCAGCGTGCCTCGCACGCGACGATTTTGCGCCAGAACGACAAAAACGTGAATCGAAGTTTGTTTACGACGAACTTCGACATAAAACGAACGAAATAACTCGTGCGAACACACGAGTTTGAGGTAAAAACCCCCGGTTTGGGTCCCAAAACCAGGGGTTTGGTTAAAAACGGAAATGGGCCTCCGGAGACTCAAAATATTCGAGTCTCCCTGCTCTGGGTCGTTGATGACGATTGCCCCTCAGTCTTGCAAAGGGGGTAAACCCTTGAGGCGGACTGAGAACGCCATTCTGCGAACTCCGACGACGAATTCAGAGCAGGAGCTGGAGACTCAGCCCGTTATAGTGGTTCTCAGAGCCAGACGACCATCGCGACTAAGGGTTCGACGGAAACGGCGGCTACGTCAGATATAAAACGCCGCCGGCAGCTACAAGCAGCAACAGAAACGCCAGAAGGGACTACGGCATCCATACTTCACGGATTGAAGCGCCGTAAAGTGCGTTGCAGAGCTGGAAAAAAATTCTACTTGGTGGAGCCACTTCCTTCTAGCCTCTCCACACTTCCAGGGGGCTAGGAGGATTTTTGTGGGGCTGGTTGGGGAGTTCCCACCTCTAAAACCACAAAATCCTCCTCATTTTCAAGGCTCCTTCAAACCTCCTTCATCCAAAAAAATGGGACAGCGTCCCTCCCCAAGCTTAGGGACTCTCACGACCTGAGAACACCCTAAAAAGAAGGAGGGTGCTACCTTGGGGATTTTTGGCGGCTCCTCCAACGACGCCGGCTCAAGGAGGACGCCGTCAAGGGGCGCAAGACGCGCAAAGAAGACTCAAGAGGAGGCCAAGGAAGACAAGAAGACAAGAAGACAAGAAGAAAATTAGTCTTTTGTTCTAGACCTTGGACTTGCTTCTCTTCTTGCTCTTTGTCTTAGTTTTGTGACCGGTACTCACACTTCTTGTTACTCCCTTGTATTTTGATTTTCTGTTTTCCTAGGTCCTAGTTGCTACCAAGTGCCGTGAGTCACGGCCTAGGAGGACTAGTTTCTAAACCCACGACCTTGTGCCGACGTGGCGGCATAGGAAAATAGAAATATAAATTGAAATTGCCTCACCGATCGTGAGAGCAACGTCTTAGGAGGCGATTCCTCCTCCTTGTGGGGTGATCCTCACAACAACCTTCACGTGCTAGTTGCGCGAGCGACGGGATGGCAAGTGCCGGACCGTCTAAGGCCAACAAGGGCAAGGTGGTGAAGTTCTCACCACACGTCCTTGGCGGACTCCAAGTTTTGGGAGCCGCCGCCGCGAGCACGGTTGCCAACCCAAAGGCAACCGTACTGCCTAAGGCAACCGTGTCGCCTAAGGCAACCGTGCCACCGAAGGCAACCGTACCGCCTAAGTCAACCGACGCCAACCTCGGCGACACCGAGAAGCGTGCGAAGGCCGCAAAGGTGCTCGACGAGCACATCGACGCACACATGGATGACCCCCATGCGACAGACGACGCGATGGAGGAGGATCTTCCGGAGGAAGACCCCGACGAAGAGCACGACGCCGATGATGGTGAAGGCGATGAGGATCGCGACCATCGCCATCGTCGTGCGGCAAACTCGAGCCGATTGCTTGAGAAGGAAAAGGCACCCGCCGCATCGCCTGAAGCTGCCGACGGTAGCGAGACGGCCGAGAGTAGCAAGGGTGCTGAAAGCAGTCACACGGGAAGTTCCCGCGAGAACGAGCCGGACGACGACGCCGCAAAGGCAATTTACGATGGCCGTCGTAGGCTTGCGGAGTTTGCTACTGAGGCGGCAGGCCGACTAAAGATCACCACCGACGGTGGAGATACGGCACCACTCGGAGGAATGGGGGTGGACCCCCCTTCCTACGATGTGGCCGCAATGGGACAGGGCAGCGCCCACTCGAGCGTCGTCGCCGAAGACAGTCTCCTCCGAAAGGTGGGACTCCTTGGAGGCGTGTACGCGAACCATACCCTCCTGCAATGGGTAAGGGTACACGGACAACGCGAGGCCCTAGAGGCTATCGCCGACGCTCTGACGACATCAGAGCTCAAGTTCGTGTTCGCCAATCTACTGGCCCACGTCAGGCAGAGCATCACGGACCTTGACCGTGATCGCTAGCTGCAGCGCTTGGCCGCCCATGAGGCAAGCCGCCGATGCAACGACCTCGACAAGGCATTGCAGAGCGTGACCCAGGTGCGGATGTAACAGCAAGCACAGCGCGCCGCAGCTGTGGATGCCACTGCCAGTGGCAGCGACGACTTGCCTACCTCGACGACTTCGGGGTCGGTCATGAACACGTCCTTCCTCCACAGTGTGGAGATCTTCCGGAAGGGCGTGAGGCTGACCGACTGGCTGAAGTGCATGGAGCACGTTCTACGTGTCCACAAGGCTCCTCTCAGCCAGTGGGGCGACCTTGCCACGACACGACTTGAAGACAAACTCTTCAAGTATGTGGTCAAGGAGTGGATTGCGCAGCAGCCACACCTCGAGTGGTAGCCCATGCCGTGGGAGGCCTTCAGCGCAATCATGCGCAAGAAGTGCACCCAACGTGAGGAGGTGCAGCGCGCCTTCCACAAGATCAAGGACTTCAGGCAGCTGGGCAGCTTGCTCGAATCCTACTTGAGCGAGTTCACCGCACTCGTGGAGGAAGCCGAAAGCTTCACCGAGGGCGATGGCACTCAGACGTTCAAGTACCCGGAGTGCATGCTGCTGGAGTACTTGCGTGATGGTCTCGCCAGCGAGAAGTTGAAGGACAAGACCACCACGACAGCCATTGGCCAAGCTTGGACAAGCTGGAGGGCGTTGCACGACTACATGAGCGAAGTGTATTCGACGAACCCAAAGCACTACTCTGCTGCACGGCCGAACGCGCGTGCACAATAAGGTCGCGACATGCGCGTGGACGCTGTAGGGGCTGGTGGGTCAGTTAGACAGCAAGACGGGGCCAAGGGCAAGTAGCCTACAAACCATCTAGCCAAGAAGGCTGGTGGACACAAGGGTCCCAACAACAAGCGCAGCTGCAAGAATGACGAGCTGCAAGCGGCGCGTGAGCGTCGCAACGCAGCCTTCCGCGAAGGGCTCTGCCACAAATGCATGCAGCCGGGCCACTTTAGGGCTCAGTGCTTTGAGGCTGCTGGTGGTCAAGAGGCCGCAGCGCTAGCTGCAGCAGCAGCACCTTGTGGGGATGGTGCAGGAGGAGGCCGCGGACAAGGCCGTGGACAGGGTCGCGGTCGCGGCAATGGGCCCGGCCGTGGTAACGGACAGGGCCGTGGGGCGGGTTTTCTCCACCCCTGAGTGACGTCAGTGGGGACCACTCAGGGGTAAAACTGGATCACGAGTGTGAGTTCATGTTTTCTGACGAGGATGTTAAACAATTTGAGTTTTTGACGAGTTTAAATTTCTCTGTTGTCTTCTCCCCTCTCATTGAACCTCATTTTGCACTTGCTGATCGACATTGCCCACTAAAAATTGCATCACCAGACGAGATGCATGACCGAACCTGCTTAGTGGTGGCGACACCAACCACTGTGCAAGAGTTGTGTAACACAGTGATTGAAGCAAACGCCCTCAAAGCGATGAGCTCAATCACATTCGCAGTACCTTTAGTCGANGCCCGTCGTACAGATTCCGTGTTTATCACAAACTCGGCTTACCGTCGTCGAGTCTGTTCACTCGGAAGAGTGGAGGCAACATGACGATGCAGTTCAAAGGACACCTAGCTGGTGCTCCCGTGAACGTACTTGCTGACACTGGAGGGGACGACTCTTTTGTTAGCCTTGGCTTTACCCGTCAGGTTGGCCTGAAGTACGAGCCATCAAATGGCGCAGTTGTTGTCGGTGACAACCGTACGGTACCCGTAATCGGTACTTGTAAAGCAAAAATTTGTATTCAAGGGTACACACAGAGTGTCATGTTGAAGGTACTCAACCTTCTTGACCCGTTTGACGTGGTGCTAGGCGATCCCTGGCTCCGTGACAACAAGGCTCTAATGTGCTTTGAATCAAAGCGTTTGATCCTCCAAAATGGACAACGCCGCTTTACGTTGATTCCGAGTACGGAATTATCACCGACCCGACTCAAAGTCCATGCCAGCTTGTCTGCAATGCAGGTCAAGAGACGTATTCGACAAGGTTGTCGATACTTCTTGGCTCAGCTGCAGAAAGTGGAGGACGACGT
>SZWC01009603.1:39536-75028 GCA_023375785.1 Penium margaritaceum
GGAAAAGTGAACAACATTCCCACAGGGCAGCATTCATGGACAGCGACCATAGGAGGTTGGGGACGCCCAACATGGTTGTCGCGCGGACGCTCCAGCCTAAAGGGGGGAGGCCGCTAGCCGTGCTGACCTACAAGCCGCAGCTTAGGTCTAAGTACCATGCACGTGTTCATGTTTAGCTGGTGATTGAAATTATTAATTTTCTTTCACAATGTTGATGACTCACTGACTGACAATCCTACTTGTTGTTCATGAACCGGGACGGTTCATAACAAGTGGGGAGGAATGTAGCGGGAGGGCCGGTTCGGCCCTCCCACCTCGCTGAAGCGAGGGGTGGTTGCGCATCACCCCTCGCGTCAGCGAGGGCTGGCCAGCGGCCAGCACTTCGCTGGCCGCTGGCCAGCTCGCTGCCGGCCGGCTGGACGGCCGGCGGCCGGCCAAGTGATCGGCCGGCCAGCCACCAGCCGCCGATCGTGGCCTCAGCCCGATCGGCGGCTGAGAGGCCACGAGGGCCTCGAGGGAAAGGCCTCGTGGCCTCGTGCCCTCGCCCCCCCTCGCCCTCCTTGCAAACGAGCAAGAGAGGGCGAGGGATAGGGGGAGCGAGGGTGAGGTCAAAACAACTGGCGCGAAATCGCCAGCGTGCCTCGCACGCGACGATTTCGCGCCAGAACGACAAAAACGTGAATCGAAGTTCATTTACGACGAACTTCGACATAAAACAAACGAATAACTCGTGCGAACACACGAGTTTGAGGTAAAAACCCCTGGTTTGGGTCCCAAAACCAGGGTTTGGTTAAAAATGAAAATGGGCCTCTGGAGACTCGAAATATTCGAGTCTCCCTGCTCTGGGTCGTTGATGACATTGCCCCTCAGTCTTGCAAAGGGGGTAAACCCCTGACGCGGACTGAGAACGCCATTCTGCGAACTCCGACGACGACTTCAGAGCAGGAGCTGGAGACTCAGCCCGTTTCAAGGGGACAGATTGAGAGGAAGACTACAAGGGATTTAGGCGACCACCTGGAGCCTGGCTATATGGGGCAGGGACAGACAAGAATGGAGGAACCATGGGATCCGCTGCGAAAGGAACCAGCAAGGGATCATGGTGAAGTGGAGAGGCAATAGGTGACGCGAGGGATGCCACATGCATTAGAGGACGCATGAGATGATGCTGGCCATGAAGAAGAGATAACACCAAGTGATGGCACAGGTTATGATGCAGGCGTAGATGAGGATGAAGAGGTGGATGCAGACACAAGTAGGGAGGCAGGCGATAATGCAGGTGTCAACAATGCAGGCACTGATGTAGGGAGCGATATAGCCATGGGAGCCATCAAGGACACAAGTAGGGGCGCAGGTGAGACGGTGGGCACCTGTGAGTGTGGCGACCCGCCCGAGGGCCAGCCGGCCCAAGAGCTGCCGGCAACACGCGCAGGGACCTGTTGTCCCCTCTCTTGGCCCAGAAAATTTGGGCCAAGAGAGGGGATGCGATGGACAACTTCGTGACTGAACTTGCCCTAGAAGAGAGCCTCACGTCAATGACTTGATGGCTATCTAGATTCCAAAAACCCCACGCCTTAGACTGTGGTGAGATAATGATGAATGCACACAGATGCCCGCGCGTGGCAAGCTTCCCATCGCGTTGGTCCTCAGGAAGCCAAAAATCAGCAACGCACCCCCTAATTTTTGCAAGGTGCAAGTCAGTGTGACGGTTGTACCAGCATTCGTATGAAATGATTGTTGAAGATTTGCCCCTCTGCATGCCCAAGTGCGGCGCCGGGAGGCGCCGACGAGCCGCCAGAGAGAGGAAATTCCTCGTCGTCAGATATGGCAACTCGAGGATTTTTCGGATCGTAAAATGGAGAATTTCCCCTGAAAGTTGACGAGTCGCTGAATCCGATGGAAGTTGTTTCACTGGAATCGGACAAGTAACAAGGGAGATATGGGCTTCCAAAGTTGGGGTGTGCGCAGCGGCTCTGGGAGTCGGCCGCAGTTCGACCGGAGGTGGATAATCCACCTGACCGAGTAACAAAAGTCCATCTGGAGATTTTGCTCCGGAAGGGCTGCCGAGGCGTCCGGCGAATGAACTGCCAGATGCATGTAGTGCAGTTTTTTACTGAGGGACTTAGCCAAATTTCTGGCTCGGCGTCCGGAACTCAGTAGTACATTTTGTTACTCGGGGACTTCGCAAAGAAGAACACGGAGGTGCTCATGCTGCTGGTTTCCGGGACGACCGAGTCACAGTGGGTCTACTTCCAGGGCTGCAAGCTGGCAGCCGAAGCTTGGCAAAAACTATGTGCCATCCATCAATCCAAGTCGCTGGCGAACAAAATCTTCGCAATGAATCGACTCCTGACAGTGAGAATCGAGGAGGGGGATGTCATCACCGCCATGCAGCAGATTGAGTCGCTCGCCTCACAATGCAACGACGTGAGGTGGAAGATTGACACACAGCTGCAGGCGATGGCCCTCCTCATGGCCCTTCCTGACAGTTGGAGCCCTCTCATTACAGTCTAAGGAGGATGGGCAGAGGACAAGCTCACCTATGGCGTGGTCGCAGAGTACATCCGCAACGAGGCGTAGCGACGGAACTATGGGGAGACCTCGTCGTCCTCATCGGCCATCGTCACCAAAACGCATGGTGGCGGAAGCGGGGCCAAGGGAGGTGGCGGACATGGCAGTGGAAAGAAGGGCGCCAAGAAGGGTGCGTGCCGAAATTGCGGCAAGGAGGGCCACTGGGCCCGTGAGTGCACCGAGGAGGCAAAGGCCGGTGGCAAAGACGCTAAAGGCAAGAAGGCGCTCCTCAATGGCACTCAAAACCACTACCTCAAGAAGGCCAACCGGCGATGCTTTGACTCCGGAGCGGAGGAGCATACCCAGGTCGAGAAGGTCGGGTTCATCAACTACACCAAGTCCAGCAAATCCATGGTGGTCGCGAACGACAAGGTGCAGCCGGTGGCTGGCCAAGGAGACGTGGACGTGGAAGTGGTGGTTGGCGGAAAGTGGGTGCAGCGCGTCATCAAGGACGTGCAGCACGTACCCGGCTTGGCTGACATTCTAAGTGTTAGTCGCTTGACTGACAAGGGGTACGAGGTGCTCTTCAGGAGAAGAGGGGCAGTCGTGCGGAAGGACGGTGGCGGCGAGCCCGTGGTGGAGGCTAAGCGCGAGGGAGGCCTCTACATCGTGGAGACCAAGGTGATCCCCGCGGCGACAGATTCTGCAGACTTGCAGGAATGCACCATGAACCTGGCCAAAGGAGGGGGAGCTGATCTGGAGCTCTGGCACCGACGACTTGGACATTCCTCACCCGCAGTCTTGAAGGAGATGGCGAAGCGCGAGCTGGTACGCAACCTCATCATCGACGGTGCGGAAGAGGTGACAGATGCAGCAATGCACAAAAAGTGTGAGCCTTGCATTTTGGGCAAGGCGCGGTGCAAATCGTTCAACGATAACGTGAATCGTGCCTCGGACCTGTTGGAGGTCGTGCACAGCAACGTGTGCGGACCATTCAAGACGGCGTCAAAGAGCGGCGCGCGTTACTTCGTCACCTTCATTGATGACTACAGCAGAAAACTCTTCGTGTACTTCATGAAGCGGAAAGGCGAGGTCCTGGACCAGCTGAAGGAGTATGTCGCCGTGGTGGAGAGGCAGACTGACCGGAAGGTCAGAGCACTACGCAACGACAACGGCAAAGAATACGTGGGCTGTAGTGGGTGGATGAAGTAGCAAGGCATAAAATGACAACAAACTACACCGTATTTGCCTCAGTCAAATGGCGTGGCGGAGCGGGCGAACCAGACGCTGCTGAACATGGTACGGACCACGTTGGTGGATGCGGAATTTCCGCGAAGCTTTTGGACGGAAGCTGTGCATACGGCGAGCTACACCATCAACCTCACTCCTACAGCGGTGCTGAAGGGGAGGAGTAGCTGGAAGACGCCGCAGGAGGTTTGGAGCAGGCGCAAGCCAAGTGTGGCATACCTGAAAGTGTTCGGGTGCAAGGCGCATGCGGTGGTGCAGGCTGCGCAGAGGCGTGACAGCAAGCTGGTGCCGCGGGCAAATTCGTATCTCTTCCTTGGCTATGAGAGTGCGCATAAGGCGTACCGGCTCTACGACATGCGCAAGGAGGAGGTAACCCACAGCCGAGACGTCAAGTTCGACGAGCAACAGAGCTACATCAGCAGCAACGACGTGGGCGTGGTGGACTCTCCAAAGACCAGGGAGTGGTTCCAGCTCCTTGACTACGAGAAGGAGCCGGCGGACGCCGAAGTTGAGGATGCGGCATCAGAGCGCGAAGGTGCACCAGTGGTGGCAGCCAACGCGGAGGACTCCGATGACGATCAAGCTGATGAGGAGATCCACCGGAAGGATCCGGCGGATGAGGCACCAAGGGTGCCAAGGCGCGCACTCCCGGCAAAGTGTGCAACGGGCATCGGTGGAAAATCCACTGGACGTGCCATCCGTCCAGGCGATGTTTCGCCGGAGCAGGAGAGATCCTCGGGGAGCCGTCCGGTCGATGATGAACCGGAACGTGCAGAGTCGGACGGATCGTAGCAAAGCGACGATGCGCCACAAAAACTACCGCGCCGCAGCGGGAGGCAGCGAAAAGCAGGGAAGCACTTTGACGCAAGCACCGGTTGATGGATTGGCATGAAGCGGTGCATGCTGGCTGCATCAACGGAGCCGACTACCGTGCAAGAGGCGCTTGCACGGCCCGAAGGGGATCAATGGGACGCAGCCATCAAATCAGAGCTGGCGTCCATTACGGAAAATGATACGTGGGAGCTGGTTGACAGGCCGAAAGATGCCAAGGTCATCGGCTCAAAGTGGATCTTTAAGACCAAGTTCACAAAGGAAGGTGTGGTTGACAAGTACAAGGCACAGTTGGTGGCGAAAGGTTACGCACAGCGTAAGGGGGAGCACTACGATGAGACATTTGCTCCCGTCGCCAAGTTCACAAGCATCCGGGTGATCCTTGCGGTGGCGGCCACGAAGGACATGGAGCTCCACCAAATGGACGTAAAGATAGCCTTCCTCAACGGTATCATAGACAAAGAGATCTACTTGGAGGTGCTAGAGGGGGTGGAGGCGCCGGAGGTCAAGGTGTGTAAGCTGCGCAAGTCCTTGTACGGGCTTAAACAATCGCCCAGATTCTGGTACCAATGGATGGACAGCTTCATGGCACAACTCGGCTTCAAGCGCTGTGAAGTGGATCACAGCGTGCACGTGCGGCGTGACAAACAACTCCATCAGATTGGTGCACTCTACGTGGACGACCTGATTGTGTGCTCAACGGATCTGCCGAGCCTACAGCGGGTGAAAGAGTAGCTAAGCAGCAGATTCCAGATGTCGGACATGGGAGAGCTGGAGTAATACCTCGGAGTGAGCATCACGCGGAACCGGAGGGCGCGCACACTTGAGCTTGGGCAAGCCAAATATGTGGCCGAGGTGCTGAAGCGGTACGGCATGGAGGACTGCAAACCACGGCAGTCCGATCTCCACGACCTGTGAGAGTCATATCCTCCTGCTCTTCTTTTGTTTGCGGCAATGGCGCCGCAAAAAAAAGAAGAGCGGAGGATATGGCAGGGGTGTCCTACCAATCGGCCGTGGGCAGCCTCATGTACGCCATGGTGGCAAATCGGCCGGACCTGGCCTACGCGGTGGGCCAAGTGAGCAGGTACGTGGCCGATCCAGGGCCACTACACTGGCAGGCGGTCAAGCGCATCCTCCGCTACCTGCAAGCGACGCGGCATGCACGCTTGAGGTTTGACGGCAAGGGACGGGCGGACCCTTTGCGTCTGGTCTGCTACACGGACGCAGACTACGTTGGCAATGTGGACAAGCGGAAGTCCACATCCAGCTACGTGTCCTTCCTCGCTGGTACAGCGGTCTTGTGGTGCAGCAGGAAGCAAGACTGCGTCGCCACCTCCACAGAGGAAGCAGAGTACATCGCGCTGGCCGAGGCGGTCAAGGAGGCGGTGTGGCTCCGCAGGTTGCTAGGGGAGCTGGGCGTGCCGCAGCAGGAGCCTACGGTGGTGCAAGAGGACAACACCGGCTCGGTCTTGCTGACCAACAACCCAACGCAGCACAGGAGGACGAAGCACATTGACGTGCGTTACCACTACACACGGGACATGGTTGAAAAGGGGCAAGTGGTGTTGCAACATTGCAGCACACACAACATGCTTGCGGATTGCTTGACCAAAGCGCAACCCGTGGACCGACACGCTTTGAGCGTGGCTGGGCTTGGGATGACCAGCTATGATGGGCTGGAGGGTGCAGGGGAAGATTAGTGAGAGCAAGCAAGAGCAGCGGGCATGGCAGGTGCAAGGGGGAGAATGTTGAAGATTTGCCCCTCTGCATGCCCAAGTGCGGCGCCGGGAGGCGCCGACGAGCCACGAGAGAGAGGAAATTCCTCTTCTACAGATCTGGTGACTCGAGGATTGCTCGGATCCTAAAATGGAGGATTGCCCCTCAAATTTGGCGATTTGTGGAATATGGTGGAAGTTGTTTCACCGGAATCGGACAAGTAATGAGGGAGATATGGGCTTCCAAAGTTGGGATGTGCGCGGCGGCTCTAGGAGTCGGCCGCGGTTCGACCGGATGTGGGTAATCCACCTGACCGAGTAACAAAAGCCAATCTGAAGATTTTGCTCTGGAAGGGCTGCCTAGGCGTCCGGCGAATGATCCGCCAGATGCCAATAGTGCAGTTTGTTACTGAGGGACTACAAATTTCTGGCTCGGCATCCGGAACTCAGTAGTACATTTTGTTACTCGGGGACTTGATCAAAATTCCGACTGCAGGTCCGCGAACAGGTTTCGACCCACATCCATCCCCATCACCAAACTCGATGATTAACTCATCAAAACAGACCCCAAAGGCGCAAGGGGCACCGCCACTACGCGTAGGGACATCTGCGCCTCCGGAATGGTGTTTTGATGGGTCCTTGATGTGTGAAGGCGCCTCGGCGGGCGACGTGGTACGGGCCGCCGAGTGAGCGGCTGGTTTGGGGTGCTGCGCTTCAACTGACGTAGCGGGAGCTACGGTTATCCAAATTGCGCATGGTTTGGTGCGTTGGAGAGCTCATAACTAGTCCTACAAATGTTGAGATCATGTCCATGTTAAAAAACTAATGAAAAATCACGTTTTTCCCTTCGCAAAAGTGACTGTATCACAACTGTCTTCAACTGCCAGAAACATAGCGTGGGGCGACCAGAAAGCTCATGCTTAGACTCAGAACCTGCACAAAACATAGCCGCGAACACAAAGTAGACCCTTCAGGCAATATTGGAACTGCCTCCACCCGGGGGCCGTTTTCTGACAGTGATGTGGTGTGGAAGGGGCCCATGAGGGACCATTTACCACACCCAAGTCATGTACTTCATGGCCTCATAAGCAAAAGCTTCAGACAGGCTGGAATCGACCAACATAGTGCAAACCCCATCCACAACAGTGTGATTCCATTGTTAAAAAATGCATTTTTTCTGAAGGGTTTACGGGGCATACGACTCCAATCGGACACCAACCGACGTAAGAAAACACAGGTTGGGTTCAATGAGCTCACCACCATGATCAGAAAGAAGCACCTACAGCTTGCGCTGGCAGGCACGCTCTACCTAGACAAGCCAGGACTCAATCGTGGGACCTGCAACACTCTTCCGATGAAGGGGAAAAATCCAACAGAAGTGAGAATAGTCGTCAGTCAGACAGAGGACATAACGACCGCCATCGTTGAATTCGACTGGGAACGGTCCCATGACATCAGCATTGACAAGAGCGAGAGGCTCATGGGTGTGAGACATGGACACAAGGAAAGGGGACAATCTATTTTGCCTTAACCACAGTCCAAACGGTCAGCGGTGCAAGGAGTGGAGAATGTGGCAGCATCCACATCAGTGGCGGGCTGATGACGTAGCAAGCTATGAATTCTAGCAGTGCTCACATGGCAAAGGGAATGATGAAGCACGTGCGTATGCTCAGCAGAAGCATAAGGGCGACATGAGCGTGAGCAAGAGCAATGGCGGATGTGCTAGGTAGAAAACATGGCACCGAATACATCTTATTACAACGAAGGTCACGGTGCACAACGCGTCGAGATGACTGCAACGAAACGGTACCAACGCCACGAGACGAGACAAAGTCCATGCCTTGATCGTCAAGGGAAGTGACCGACAGTAGCCTCACTTCAATCGCAGGAAGATACAGCACATCAGACAGGAAGACGTCACCGGAGGGACCAAAAAACCGTACGACTCCAACGCCCTGGACAGGCAGCATCTTTCTTGATCCCATACGGACAAAATGGATGTCCCTAATAGGCCCCGACAGCACGAATGCCACACGTGACAACGTCATGTGGCGAGTGGCTCTAGAATCAAGAATAATGAAACCATGAGAAACAAGGACAGGGGACAAGAAATGACACGTAGCGACACGACCTAAACTGGCAGTAGGCACCAAGCATGACCCAGACAATGGGCCAAAAGCCGTGGACATGTAAATGCTGCTATTCCTCAATCAATGCATCACCCCACCCAGACTACCCAACAATGCTCCCCGAAGCCATCTGACTCATAATAGTGACCACGTGAGCCAACTGCCAAACTCACACCACAGGAGACATCGTGCGGTGGCAACGGAGGAGACGCAAAAGGGTAGGTGACGGAATATGGGGTAGACAGATGGTAGGAGCCTTAGACGGTAGGTGGAGGAGTCGGAATGACGGATGAAGCTGACGTGGGCAGCCAAAGTGATGGTGTGTAGCTGGCGGACGCCAATCCGCACGTGGCTAACGGGGATTTACAACGCTGGTAAAAAATGATGTTTCAACCAAAAATTTGGCTAAGTGTTGGTGCTGACGTCATCACTCACAATGATGACGTCAACATGAAGGTTGTCCAAATGAGGCAAAACTTGGAGCAATTATGCGCAAATGTATTTTGAATACAATGACGGTGGTTTTGTGCAAAAAAACCTTTGAAAGGTAAAAAACATCACTGTTTTATTTTCAAACCAAAATCTAGAAAAAAATGTAGATCTAAGAGCGGTGTTTCATTTCCTAGAACCTGCTGGGCATGAAATGAGGCGGGAGTGGAAGCATCGGATAGGGTTTTACAAGAGCTTTCTATCGAGCTCTTACACGCCAAAAGTGGTGGTCAAATGGAACAGTTGCATTCTCTCATGTCCGGAGAGGGTGGTATGTTCGACCTGAGTGAAGCTTCTGGGCCCCGTCACAGACCCCTTCTCAACATCTCATGCCTCGACTGCTGCTGGAGGGGGTTAGAAAACCCTTGGCTACCCCGTCGTGGTGGCGTGATGCAGTTGCAAGGGTATTACCGCTGCTGCAATCTGCTGCGGCGGGTCACCGTTGATGGGTCCTCCCAAGACCTGTAGAAGTCCGTTGGCCACTCACATCTCTATGCCCCTTGTCTCCTCCTCCATGCAAACATATGTACAGATTAACTGGCATGATCTCACCTTGAAAAACTTCAAGCGAGCCTACCATGATGGGCATCTTTGGCGACATGGCACAACTTCCTCACACAGGAGTGTCTGCTGGCGCATGCGTTTTCATGACTTGATTATCTATCTCTGATGTGGGAGATGCTAGGGCTTGTACATTCTTACTGCCATGGCCTGCATCATGTTTTTCTTGCCTTGAGTGTTTCTGGGGTAGCTGCATTACCCAGGTGCTGATCCTTTGGGGGCCACCGTACCGTGTTCACCTGTGCATTGGGAAGTAGCCGCCGCACGGACTAATTCCAAGCGGTCGGGCTCGACCCCCGGGTGGTGGTGTGTGCTTGCTTGAGTGTCTTGCTTGTAGCAAGTGCACGCTCACCGGCTGTTAAGTCTCGCTTGCTCACCACTCACTCTTGTCTTGGTGTTCACCAGAGCTATAAAGGCAAGCGTTTCCCGCATCCATGGTGCACTATGTACTTGCCAATTGCCTTGTTGCTACCTCTCACACATGTGCCATGGGAAGTTGCCTGGTAACTACTGGTATCAGAGCACGTGAGGATCCGTCCCCTGAGCTCTTTGATCCTGTACCCTAGCCTCTGTGCAACACGCAGGCCATTGGCCTTCTTGGCCCGTACTAGTTAACGCTTCCATCTTAGCAGTGCATCTTTGTCGCTTGCCGTTTCTTCGACACCGAACAACAGCACCTAGTGGTGTTATCGCACTCTTTCGTGACTCTTGCAGCAGCCATATGTTCTACCATCGCCCACACCCGTGGATAACATCTCATGGATCTCTCTCTTTGCACCACACCCATCTTTACAGTAGGCTGCAACTCTCCTTTAGTAAGTTGTACCTCTACATCCCACTGTAGCGCTCTGCATTCACTCAGCTGCACTCTAGCGTGCCGATTGAACCTTGCTCTCAAGCTGCCCTCCGTCATGGCTGTCTACTGCCGACAGGCTTGGGGCACCCTGTCCCATCCGCATCCTCTGCCTTGCAGTAATCTATCGCACCACAACACGGCGGACACCGTGCATCAGTAGCCCACAGCATTGAGCAGATAGCAAAAATTTTGGCTGCCCTTGCAGCACGACAGCAGCCACACAGGAGTCTCCATCTCGTGACAGTCCTCCAGACGAGGAGCTTGACTCCCCTCTTACGGCTCCACGCTACACTGACCACAGGCGGGAGGATCCTCGTCTCTTCGAGTCTCCTCCACCCCTTGACAACGACATACCCTTATGGTTTTGCATGCTTGACTCAACCTATTGGCGTGAGGAACTGGCCAAACTGGACGAGAGGAAGGCGGCTGCATGCGAGGAGAAGATCAACCGACAGGTGTACACGGCCAAAGAGCTGCCTCCATTGCCGCCTCGTCCCTCAAACATGCAACCTTCTACTGACCCACAGTCATCCAACGTTGCATCTGCTGCCTACCCCACATCTTCTCCATCCCCACGGCTGCTGCATCTGCTAGGCAGACACCAACTCCAGAGGTTGGTATGGTAATTCCCATTCTCCCAGTCCACATAGACTCTGTCGCCCTAGCAAGTGCAATTCTTTACGCAACTACATGGGCTACAACAACCTCTGCAGCCACTGCCCGCGCTGCAATGGGTCATGCAGCTGATGCCTACACACACGTAGCAGCTTCTCTCACCCTGCTTGCTACCGCAGCTGCCAACATTGCCACCCAGGTGACAGCAGCAGCAGCCTTTGTCGCCACTTCCGCATCCTTGGCCGCCGACTCAACTGCCATTGCCATCGGTTCTATCCGTGCCTCCACAACAGCTGCGGTTGTGAACCCCACTGGGGCTTCGCGAGAGCTGATACCCCACGTTGTCATAGGATTCCTTGTTGCATCAGAATTGGCAGCGGTGGTCGGGGCCATGATCACTGGTCTTTTGTGTCTCACCATGGTAGCTGCGGGGTGGGTCGCTGTTCTCTTCTTGTCACGTGCTGCAGTGGTGGCTCCGCTCTTTGCACTACTGCCCCGCCACTAGTTCGGTGAGCACCTTCTTCATTTTGCACTGCACATCCACTCTTCACTTCACTTCCTCCGCCTGCTCACTCTCATAATGCCAGGGCCAAAGGAGACAATAGGGGCTCTTCAAGCTGCCCTTAGTGAGGCATAGGTGGCCCTTTGCAAAGCTGAGGATGACATGCAACAGCACTGCGAGGCACAGCAGGAATTAGCCGCCACAGGGGCAACCCTAGTCATAGAGCCCATGTGGTCTGTCCCTGCCCTTGCCGCTGTACTTCCTGCTGATGATACTGCATCTGCTGATTCATCTGTGCCTCCTAGTGGTGGTGTCCCCAACTCTTCTTCTCCCAATCTCTCAGCAGCCACCCTAGCTTGGTTCCTTCTCCCTGCACGACAGAGGGAATTCGAGACTCCGCCACCATAGCTCACATCCAAACTCATCTTCACGTCATGTGAAACACGCTTCAGCGTGTGGGTCCAAGGTGAACTACTGTGGGAATACTACTTCCCCCCAAAGTCTCCATTTGTTCCATAGCCAGCTCAGGCGGCTCGAGTCGTCCGTGCTCTCATCAACGCCAGACCCGAAAGTCTTCTAGATGACGTTGGCACGTACAATGTAGATCCGACACGAGGTACACCCGCTGACCCCGTCGGCGCATATGCCCTCATATGTCGCTGTAAGATAGTCAGTGGACATGTGGCCCAACGTGCCCTGACTGTACAGTTTAACATTCTACAGATGCGAGCCGATGAGACAGCGGATGAGTACTGGTCGCGCAGTTTGCGCTTGTTCCGCAACCTGGGCAAGGCTGCTCTTGGTCCTCTGTCTGCTTGTTTGTCCATTGTTGCTGGCCTGATTCCTGAGCTCTCTAACCTCTACCTGCACGTCTCCCAAGCAGAGCTCAAGCGTCTTGCTTCTGCTCCACTCCCTGCGGAAAACCCCCCAGGGATTGGACCTCTCTATGACTTCACCTCTTCCTACCTCACTAATTGGTGGAACAGTCTGCAAAACGAGCACATGCACTGCGCTGCGTTTGCTGCAGCCACAACCTCCGTGTCTTCCTCTGCAGCTACCGTCACCTCACCTTCAGTCTCCACTTCCCTTGCCACAGCTCACCCTACTCATGTTGCTTCTCGTGGAGGGGGAGGTGGTTCCAATCGTGGGGATGGGCGTGGTGGTGGCAAAGGGCATGGGAGTGGGCGAGGCAGCAAGTCCTCCTCAGGCTCCATCGCCAGCATCGATGTCACCTTCTAGAACTATGGTGCCACTGGTCATTCTGCGCCTAAATGCCTAACTCCACGTGATGATGTCCGTCTGGCCTCCTCCATGCGCACCCATTGGGCGCGCACGGGAGTCACCTCCTCTTCAGCGACAGCAACGATGATCGTTGCACCTTCTTCCTCCTCTTCCTCAGCTTCCTTCCTCACCACTTCCTGTGCTCCACTTCAGCCATCATCTTCACCCGTCAGTCCTTGGGGTTGGATCCCGCCTCCGACCGGTCCTCCCTACTATAGTCCTCCATCCTCGCACTACTCTGCACCCTCCTGGACGTGTGATGACGGCCACATTTCCGAACGTTCCTCTGACCGCTCCTCCGATTGCTCCTTTGACCGTCGTGACGAGGAGCGTGTTCTTGAGCGGCGTCTGGCTCAACTCCTCCACCTTCGCTCTCAGGGAGGTGAGAGTGTGAGTGGCCCATATAGTGTGTCTTTCTGTGAATCTAATGCCACCCTTCGTGGTGCAGCGTCTAGGGGTGTTCAAGGGGACCTACCTGATGTTTGTGACTGGATTGAGGACTAGCAGTCTCACACGTTTCCCACTCGTCTTGGTGCTTCCACCTCACTCTCACTTCGTTCCACTGTCGATGTTTGCCTTGATCTTCCCACCACTCGTGCAGCCCTTGGCCTCTGGATCATTGATTCTGGGGCCACACATTACATGACCTCCTGTCACTCCTCCTTTATCTCCCTTGGCCCTGTTGGCTCTGTTCGCTCTGTTCGTACCGGCTCCGGCCAACTACTCCCCGTTCATCGCGTTAGTTTCGTTCGTTTTGTTGGCCCTGGCGGCACAGTCTATCTTCCTAACGTGCTGTACGTCCCCAACCTTGAGGTCAGCCTGTTCTCTGTGACCACCCTTGATGACCATGGCATGGACTTCTCATCCACCTGTGGCCTTGCCGCGATATCTCTATGCTCGTCTGGACGTGTTGTTCCGCGTGGCGTGCGCTGCGACCGTCTGTTTTGTGTCCCGCTTTCTTTCCCCTCCTCTTTCGCTGCCTTTGCCTTTGTTCATGTGGCGCCCTCCCTGTCTCCCGCTCACGTTGACCTCTTGCATCGTCCGATGTGCCACATTCACACTGCTGCCATCCAGTGCCTTATTTGCCTCTAGCCTGCTGCAAACCTGGACCCTGGCACCTTTGCGACCCCTTGTTCCTCGAGCTGCCTTTACTGTGCCAGTGGCAAAATGCACCGCTCTCCGTTCTCTACTTCCAAGTCTCACTCCTCTCACCCTCTTGACCTTGTTCATGCTAACATCATGGGTCTGCTACCTCATGCCTTTCTTGGTGGTCTCGGTTGCTATGTTCTCTGCTTGACTGATGATTTCTCCCGGTACCATTGGGTCTTTGCTCTCCGTCACAAAAGTGATGTCACTGATGTCCTCAAAGCGTGGCTCCCTCAAGCCGAACGGGCTTGTCTTCGCCCCCACCATTGTGTTTCGCAGTGACAGAGGTGGTTAGTTCTTCACCCCCACCCCTCGCTTTCTTGAGTCTCGTGGTGTTTGCCTTAAGTCCACTACGCCCTACACTCCACAGCAGAACGATGTGTCTGAACACTGGAATCGCACCCTTGCTGATGGAGTGCGCGCACTTCTCTCCGCCTCCGATCAGTCTCCGTTGTTCGCCTTTGAGGACATGTCCTATATGACTTGGGTATGGAACAGGGTTCCTCATGGACCACTCCCCCACACAGTCACACCGTTTGAGCGATGGACGGGTCAGCGGACCGACCTTTGTCTTGCTCGTGTATGGAGGTGTCTAGCATCTGACTGGCTTCCTGCCGACCACCGGGATGGGAAGTTGTCTCCCCGCGGTTGGCTGTGTGTCTTCTTTGGTGTCTCTCCCTTCTCCAAAGCCTGGCATTTCTGGGATCCCTCCCGCAGTCCTGTCATTGAGTCACGAGATGCCCTGTTCTTCAAACACTTGTTATAACGTGATGCTCCTCGATTTGGCAGGTCCCTCTCTTCGCCCTCTCAGGGTGGGGGTGGTCCTCTCCCCTGTGGGACATCTCCTCTCCCCTCAGTATGTCCCTTGGTTTCTCCTACCTCCTCCGCTCCCCTGGTTCCCTCTGCCTCCCCCTCTTCTCCCCTTCTATCCGGCACTGAGCCATCAGAGTCCCCTGCTCCAGTGATGTCTCCCTCATCCTCTGCCTCTCCACCCTCTGGCTCCTCTGTGCCTTCTGCTGGCGATTCGCCCTTTGCCGCTGAGCTCGTCTCACTACCTGAGCATTCTCCTCCTTCTATCTCTTCTACACCTCTTGCCATTGTGCACCCAATCTCCCCTACTTCTACTCCGATGCAATCCTTTCAGACACGGTCTGTTCCCCCTGTCTCACCCTACACACTTGGAGGTCGCCTCAGGGCTCTTCCCTCTCAGTCTCATCCTCTAGTCTCTGGCGACCCTGGCCTCCGTGCCCTTGGCCTCATGACCTGTGACTCATTTGCTTCTATCTTTATCTTTCATCCCAGCACTGCTCTTGAATACGCCCTCGTTGAACAAGAGTTCCACTCGGCTCTTTCGTCATCTATAGCTGGGTATGTCGCATCATGCTTTGCTGCTACAGGGCTTTCTCCCCTTTCGCCTGAACCATTGACTGTGCAGGCAGCGCGCGCAGCCACTGACTGCTCTCTGTGGGAGCAGGCCATGGACGCACTGTTATAACATAGCGTGTACAAACTCGTGGACCTACCACCAGGCTGCAAGGCTGTTGCGACCAAGTGGGTGTATCATCGCAAACTAAACCTAGAAAACACTGTTGAGCGGTACAAAGCACGTTTCACTGAAAAGGGATTCTCTCAGATCCCTAGTGTAGACTTTGACCAGACATTTGCACCAAAAGGTCGCTATACAACTACCAGGGCATTGCTCAGCCTAGTTGCCCAACATGACTGGGAACTAGAGTAAATGGATGTTAACAATGCCTTCTTGAATGGTAATCTGGATGAGGAGATTTACATGCTGCAGCCGCCTAGTTTCTCGGATGGGAAAAACCGTGTATGGCGACTGCGCAAGGCACTCTACGGGCTCAAGCAGTTTCCATGCTGCTGGAACTAAGAGATCATGACGAATCTAGAAAGAGGGGGCTTTAGAAGGAGTCCAGTGGACCCTGCTCTGTTTCTCAGCTCCCCTACCGAACCACTGGTTGCCATCTTGGTCTATGTTGATGAACTCCTTATCGCATCTCTTGACGCTGCCGCCGTCACTACTGCCAAGTCTCTTTTGCACTCAGCCTACAAAATGAAAGACCTGGGCCCAGCTCGTGTCTTCTTGGGCATGGAGCTATAGCGTGATCGCGCATGTCGCACTTTGCATGTGCACCAGGCTGTGTACGTCCGCAGCCTGGGGGAGCACTTCGGTCCTCTTCTCACTCCTATTCCCACTACCTTTATGCCCATGACCCCTGCGGGTCATTCATTGCTGAAGTCCTTGGACCTCTTGAAGCCGGGGGAGACAGTGGATGTGAGTGACTACCTCCGAGTCATTGGCTCACTGATGTACCTTGCTACCACCACGCGTGTTGATGTTGCATTTGCTGTCAACTTTCTGTCTTGATTCTCTCAGTTTCCACGCAAGCGGCATCTTGAGGCCGCCTTGCGAGTCATCCGTTATGCAATCTCCACACCACGGGTCGGTCTGTACTTTCAACCACAACCCTCACTCATGGTTGATGGCTTCACTGACAGTGACTGGGCACATGACTCTAATGCACGCAGTTGAACAGGATACATCTTCATGGTTGGTAGGACTGCTGTCTCTTGGAAAAGTGGCAAATAGGGATGCGTCGCCTGGAGCACGGCGGAGGCTGAGTATGTTGCTCTTGGCGCAAGCGCATATGAGGTTGTCTTGTTGTGTCGTCTGTTGTAGCAACTGCGTGTCCCCATCCGTTACATCACCCTTCGCTGTGACAATGAAAGCACGAAGGCCATTGCCAAGAACAGTGGCATGCATCACTCTCGAACCAAGCATATCAATGTTGAGCATCACTTTGTGCGCGAGTGCATTGGCGCTGGCGTCGTCCAGGTTGCTTGGGTGGACACATGTTCTCAGAGAGCAGATTTCCTCACCAAAGCCCTCAGTCGAAATGACTTCAAGAGTGTTGTTTATCCTGTTGGTCTCTTCTATCCCCATGACCCAGGTTGAATTGCTCTGTGTGCCTCATGTATCTCCGTTCTCTTCAGCCTTTTGTGCCTTCATGTGTGGGGAGTGCTTGCCTGCAAGTCATGGGGGAGCGTTGAAGTTCGTTGGCCACTCACATCTCTATGCCCCTTGTCTCCTCCTTCATGCACACATATGTATAAATTAACTGGCATGACCTCACCTTGGAAAACGTCAAGCAAGCCTACCATGATGGGCATCTCTGGCGACATGACACAACTTCCTCACACAGGAGTGTCTGCTGGCGCATGCGTGGTCATGACTTGATTCTCTCTCTGTGATGTGGGAGATGCCAGGGCTCGTACATTTTTACTGTCATGGCCTGCATCATGTTTTTCTTGCCTTGAGTGTTTCTGGGGGAGCTACATTACCTGGGTGCTGATCCTTAGGGGACCACCGTACCGGGTTCACCCGTGCATTGGTAAATAGCCGCCGCACGAACTAATTCCAAGCGGTTGGGCTCGACCCCCGGGTGGAGGTGTGTGTTTGCTCGAGTGTCTTGCTCGTAGCAAGTGCACGCTCACCGGCGGTTAAGTCTCGCTTGCTCACCACTCACTCTTGTCTTGGTGTTCACCATCCATGGCAAGTGTTTCCCGCATCCATGGCGCACTGTGTACTTGCCAATTGCCTTGCTCCTACCTATCACACATGTGCCATGGGAAGCTGTCTGGTAACTACAAGACCGTGGCTTTAGCTGTGGCTCGCACTGCTGCTTCCACTGCTGCGACTCTACTACGCAGCTCAGCAAGGGATACCTTGCCCCTCTGATATGATGAGAAGATGCCCACAAGCTTCCTAGCAACTCAACCGCTGACTGGGCGTCAGTGCCTTGTCAGACGGTGACAACAGTCACAGGTCGTATACACGACGCAAAGGGTTTGGCTAGGAGACACAAGTCAGAGTGTGATAATGCTTCAATAGCATTTGCAGAGAGAAATGACAAATGACAAGTCCATGGCAGAAGTACCTGCCTCGGTGCACGGCGGGTGTCGAACGCGGCAGCACAAGATCTGTCCTAAAGCCGGCCCAAAACCACCGTTTTGGCCGTAACTCTGCGTAGACATGTCAAAATGATGCGCCGTCTAAACCTAGACATGCAGAATCACAAGCCGGATGCTATGAGTGGTCACATGCATTTATCCGGTATCAAACGGTGGAAACACAATGCAAAAACATGCAAATCCGGCCCTCGGCCAGACCATCGATAAACTCCTACGTGCTGGAGAAAAACTACAAGAGATCCCTTACAGGAGATCCTGCCATTCCACATCCGTGTAGTTACTGGGAAGTTTCCTAGTTAACCCATGTGAGACGGGGCGGGTGAGAGCAACGAGCAACGGTGTGTGAGACATGCCATGGATGCGGTAAGTTACCTTAGACCTTGTGTACTCAACCAAGACAACAAGAGTGTAGGGAGCGAGCGAGGTTAGTACCGGTGAGCACACATCCACCTCGAGCATCACGCTCGGGTGAGCGAATGCTGCCACCCGGGGGGTCGAGCCCGACCACTCGGAATAATCCAAGGGTGGTTGCTCACTAGTGCACAGCCAAGGCCGGCATGGTGGCCCCCTAAGGATCAACACCCGGGAAATATGCAACTCCCCCATAAGATGCAAGGCAAGAAAAACATGATGCAGGGCACGTCAGTGAGAATGTACAAGCCCTAGCATCTACCGCATCACATAATCATAGAGAGTCATGTAATGGCAATATGTGTGCCAAAAGGCACTCCAGGGTCAAGCAACAGCAGCATCTTGAGGACGTCAATGGCTCCAGCCAAAGAGGACACGCCTTGCGCTTCCCCAGGTAAGGCCATTGTCACTTAATTTGTACATGTGTGTGTGTAGAGTGTGGGAGACAAGAGGGCATAGAGTTGTGAGTGGCCAACGAACTTCAACACTCCCCCATGACCCGCAGACAAGCAACCCACACACATGAGAGAGCAACAAGAGGGGCTCACGAAGTGAACAGAAAAGAGATACACCATGGACAATCAACCTGGATCATGCCGAGAGAGGAGACCCACGGAGTGAATAGCATTTTTTAAGATATTCCGGCTGAGGGCCTTAGTGAGAGAGTCAGCTTTCTGAGATCGTGTATCCATCCACACGACCTGGACGATACCGGCAGCAATGCACTTACGAACAAAATGATGCTCCACATCATGATGCTCCACATAATGTGTTTGGTGCTTAGGTTATGCATGCCATTGTTTTCGGCAATGGTCTTATTGCTCTGGTTGTCACAGCGCAGAGTGATGCACCGGATGGGAACATGCAACAGCTGCAGTGGACGACACAGCCAAACAGCTTCACACGTGCCAGCGCCAAGAGCAACATACTCAGCCTTAGCAGTGTTGCGAGAAACATACTCTTGTTTGCCACTTTTCCAGGAGACTGCAGTGCCACCAACCACGAAGATGTACCCTGTTTTGCTGCGCGCATCAGAAACATGCGCCCAATCACTATCAGTGAAGCCGTCCACCACAACCAAAGGCTATGCACGATGATACAATCCAACACGAGAGGTGGAGAGAGCGTAGCGCACTACACGCAATGCTGCCTCCAAATGACGTTCACGGGGACATTGAGAGAATTAGGACAGGAAGTTCACAGCAAATGCCACGTCAGCACGCGTGGTCATGGCAAGGTGCATCAGAGAACCAATGACACGGCGGTAGTCGGTCACATCGAATGTCTCCCCCAGCTTGGACAATTCAAGAGACTTCAGGAGGGATTGACTAGCAGGTGTCATGGGAGTGGACGTCGTGGGGATGGACATGAGGAGCAAGGCGAAACGCTCCCCCAGGCTGCGCACATGTGCGGACTTATGCACGTGCAAAGTGCGATGAGCATGGTCCCGCTTTAGCTCCATGCCCAGGAAGACAAGGACTGGACCAAGATCCTTCATCTTGTATGCAGCCTGGAGCAAAGCCTTGGCAGTCGCAACAGATGCAACGTCGGGATAGGCAATGAGGAGATCATCCAAGTAGACAAGAATAGCAACGAGTGGTTTGGTGGGGGCACTAAGGAACAATGCGGGATCCATAGTGCTCCGTTTGTAGCCTCCCTTTTCAAGGGCGGATGTGATCTCCTAGTTCCAACACTATGGGGACTGTTTTAGGCCATAGAGGGCCTTGCGCAAGCGCCACACCCGGTTGGTTCCATCAGAGAAGCCGGGCGACTGCACCATGTAGATCTCCTCATCCAACCTGCCATGGAGAAAGGCGTTGTTGACCTCCATCTGCTCAAGCTCCCAGTCATGCTGAGCAACGAGGCTCTGAAGAGCCCTGGCTGTGGTGTACCAACCAACTGGGGCAAAGGTCTCATCAAAGTCAATACCGGGAATCTGAGAGAACCCTTTGGTAGTGAGTCGGGCCTTGTACCGTTCAACTGTGTTATCCAGATTTAGCTTGCGACGGTATACCCATTTGGCAGTAACTGCCTTGCGACCCGGTGGAAGATCGACAAGCTCCTACACACCGTGCTCAGACAGCGCATCGAGTTCGGCCTTCCTCGCCTGCTCCCACAACAGGGAGTCAGAGGCTGTACGGGCCGCCTGCACAGTCAGTGGTCCGGGGGAAGAGGAGAGAGATCAGCGACAGCAAAGCATGAGGCAACATACCCAGCGACAAATGAGGACAACGCTGAGTGAAACTCCTATTCGATAAGGGAGTAGCCAAGTATAGTGCTGGGGTGTACGACAGCTACTACTGTAGACAGGGCAGAGGTAGAGAGACCTAGCTCACAGAGGCCAGGGTCTCCAAAGACCACAGGATGAGACTATGAGGGAAGGGCACGGAGATGCACACCACGCGCGTAGGGTGAGATTGGGGGAATGGACGGAACACGCTCGGACGAGGAGGGAGCAGCAGAACAAGGCGGCACGGACTGAGGAGAAGAGTCACCAGAGAGAGAGGGCTCTGAGACTATAGAGGGTGGCGCTGAGGTGGCACCGAGTGTAGGCTCAGAGGACGAGGCTGCAGATGTAGGGGGGCTCAAGAGAAACAGCGGCAAGAGAGCCAGGGGACCGACTAGGTGAGGTCATAGGAGCTATGGAAGATGAAGACGGTGAGGGAAACGTAGACAAGGGGGAACTCTGCTCGTCGGAGGAGGAGACAGAGGATACCGAGGGATGCCTAGAGGGGAGAACAATAGACCCAGAGGGCAGAGGACCACCCCCATCCCAAAAGGGCAGAGAGAGGGACCTACCAAAGCGGGGAGAGTCACGATCAAACAGGTGTTAAAAAAATAGTGCATCACGAGACTCAATGACACGGCATTGGGTGGGATACCAAAAGTGCCATGCTTTGGAGAAGGGAGAGATGCCAAGGAAGATGCACAGGCGACAACAAGGGGACAGCTTACCGGCACGTTTGTTGGTGGGCACCCACACGGATGCAAGACACCTCCAGATGCAGGCAAGACAAAGGTCCGCACACCGGCCAGTCCATCGTTCAAAGGGAGTGACAGAGTGAGGAAGGGGGCCATGCGGGACGCGATTCCAGACCCAAGTCATGTAGGACATGGCCTCAAAGGCAAATAGGGGAGATTGCCCGGAGGAAGAGAGCAGAGAGCGAACACCATCAGCAAGCGTGCGGTTTCAGTGTTCGGATACACCATTTTGTTGGGGGTGTAGGGGGCAGATGATTCAAGCCGCACACCACGGGACTCAAGGAAGCGAGACGTGGGACCAAAAAACTCACCGCCACAATCGCTGTGGAACACACGTAGGGACCAAAGACAAGCCTGCTCAGCCTGTGGGAGCCAGGACTCAAGGACGTCTGTGACATCACTCTTGTGCCAAAGAGCAAACACCCAACGGTAGCAAGAGAAATCATCCATCAAACACAGGACGTAACACCCAATGCCACCAAGGAAGTCCTAGAGCAACGGGCCCATGACGTCAGCATGGACCAGATCAAGGAGGTGCGAGGTAGTGGTTTCAAAGGTGGAGAATGGGGAGCGGTGCATTTGGCCACTGGCACAGTCAAGGCAGGTGGTCGTGTAAGGAGGAGAGAAAGTGGCACGGTCAAGGCAATAGGCAAGCTGAAGGCGAAAAAGGCGCTGGATCGCGGCAGTGTGGATGTGACAGAGGTAACGATGCAGAAGATCGGCATGCTCAAGGGACAACGACAGAGCGACATGAACAAGGACAGAGGCAGCGGAAGACAAGGGCAACATGAGCAGAACACGGAACAAGCGACCGTAGCGCATACCAAGAAGAACGACATGGCCAAAAGAACGGAGAGAGACGGAGGCAAGGCCACGGCTAGACGAGAAGTCCATGCCCTGATCATCAAGGGTTGTCACAGAAAGAAGACTGACGTCAAGGTCAGGGACGTACAATACATCGGGGAGATAGACAGTGCCCCCGGGACCAACGAAGCGGACAACACCAACACCTTGAACAGGGAGGAGCTGGCCGAAGCGAGTGCGCACAGAGTGGACAGACTGAACGGGTCCGAGGGACACAAAAGAGGAACAACAGGAGGTCATGTGATGCCTGGCACCGGAATCAATGATCCAGAGGCCATGTGAGGCACGAGTAGAAGGAAGAACTAAACAGAGTGCGACTGTGCTACGGTTAGAGAGGGAAGATGGATGACCAAGACGAGTGGGCAACGTGTGAGATTGCCAATCCTCAATCCATGCACGCTCATGAGGCAAGTCCCCCAGAACACCAACAGAGGAAGCATCCTAGAGAGTGTCATCCGACTCACAAACAGATAGACGGGACCGGCCACTCACACTCTCACCTCCCTGAGAGCGAAGGTAAAGAAGCTTTACCAAGCGACGCTCAAGAGTGCGCTCCTCATCACGAAGACCAGAGGAATGTTCCGAGGAGCGATCGGATGAGAGGTCGGGGTAGTGCCCATGTTCACGAACCCAAGGGGACATGGAGTAGTGCGATGACGGGGGGCCGTAGGAAGGAGGGCCAAATGGTGGAGGAATCCAACCCTAAGGGCTGGGCGCAGGTGGTGTCGGTTGGAGAGGGACGAGCGTGGTTGACGTGAACAAGGCAGAGGAGGAAGATGCCATCGTCACGACTGCAGCAGCAGAGGAGGCGGTAACGCCTGTGCGGGCCCAATGAGCACGCATAGAAGATGCAAGGCACACATCGTCACGGGGAGTAGGGCATTTGGGTGCAGAGTGGCCGGTGGCGCCACAGTTCTAGCAGGTGACATCTGTAGCAGGAGGGGTTGCGTTCTTGCCACCGCGACCACCCCCATGCCCTGTGCCCCCACGACCACCACCACGACCGGAGCCAGAACCACCGCCTCCCCCCCGAGGAGCAATCCCAGTGGAGTGGGCTACAGCCAGAGAGGAGGAGGAGGTGGCATGCGGAAAGAGGGCCGGGAGCGGCTCGGTCAAGGGCGCGTAGCAAGCAAAGACTGAGCGCCCAGTACTCATCTGCCGTCTCGTCCGCTCGCATCTGTAATGTGTTGAACTGGACGGTAAGGGCACTTTGGGTAGCATGCTCAGTTACCCTTGGACAGTAAGTGACCGTTTTGCGGTGGCGGATGAGCGCGTAGGCTCCAACTGGGTCTGTAGGGATGCCACGCGTGGGATCTGCATTGTACGCACCAATGTCATCAAGGAGATTCTCGGGGCCGGAGTTGATGAGGGCTCGCACAGCGTGAGCAGCCTCTACGGGCTGAGGCACAAAAGGTGGCTTGGCGGGAGAGTTATACTCCCACAACAGTTTACCCTGAGCCCACGCACGGAAGCACGTTTCCCAGGATGTGAAGGTGAGTTTTCACGTGAACTGTGGTGGCGGCATCTCAAAGTCTTTCTGCCGCACTAGGGGCAGAACTCGAGCAGAGGTAGCTGCCAAGAGAGCGGGAGAGAAGGAATTGGCAACCCCACCGGTGGGTGGAGCTGATGAGTTGACTGAACCTGGCTGTACAGCAGGGAGGATAGCAGCAAAGGCTGGAACATAGCGAAGAAACTCAAGGACTAATGAGGTCACTGTGGCTGCTAGCTCAAACTGTGCTTCCTGTTCTTGATGAAGGTCATCTTGAGCTTTCCAACGCTCTGCTTGTGCCTCACTGAGAGCATCCTGGAGGGCTTCCAGAGTATCCTCTCGTCCAGGCATGATGAGAGAATGTAAACACAGATGCAGTGAGGAGAAGGGGTAGGATAAGGGGATATGCAATGCAGTGTGCATAGGGTGCTCACCGAACTAGTGACGAGGCAGCAGTGGAAAGAGAGGGGCCACCACGGCCGCCGCTGAGGAGAAGAGAACGGCGACCCACCCCGCAGCGGCCACGGTGAGAAAAAGAAGGCCAGTGACGGTGGCTTGAGCATATGCTGCAAATGCAGATACAACTAAGACCCCTGTGGTCTCGTGTGGTGTCAGCTCCCAAGGAGCACCTATAGGGGTCAAGATTGCTGTTGTGGTGGAGGCGAGAATGGAGCCGACAGCAGCTGAAATGGAGTCAGTGGCAAATGAGGTGGCAGTGGCAACAGAAGCAATTACTACCGTTACTTGGATGGCAATGTTGGCAGCTACATCAGCAAGCAGCATAAGAGAGGTCACTGCGTGCGAGTAGGATTCTGCTGCACGACCCACCACAGTCTAAGTGGGAGCTCTGCACGCACGGGCTGTGGCAGCAAAGGTTGCTGCGGCCCCTGAAGCTGCGTCAAGGATGGCCCCCGCTAGGCCGAAGGAGTCTGTATGAACTCGAAGGAAGGGGATGACACCTGGGACCTCTGGAGTCGGAGCTGATTCAGTAGTTGTGGCTTTAGCGGTGGAAGGATCTACAGAGGTTTTGGAGGCAAATGCAGTAGTGGATGATTGTGGCCCGGTAGGTGGTTGCATGTTTGAGGGACGTGGTGGTGAACATGGCAGGCCGTCGGCCATGTACACCTGTAGGTCGATCTCCTCTTCCTCCCTCTCAACACGTGCGACCAGTTCCTCACGCCAATAGGAGGAGTTCAGCATACGGAACCAGAGAGGCGTGTCGTCGTCAGGTGGTGTTGGGGGGTCGAGGATCCGAGGGTCCCCCCACCTGTGATCAGAATGGCGTGCAGCGGTGCGAGGAGAATCGAGTTCCTCGTCAGGAGGCCCGTCAAGAGGTGGCAAATCCAGGGTGGCTGCCGTTGCTGCAAAGGCAACCGATAGTGGCCGAAAGTAGCCAAGGGGAGCGAAGAGGCCAGGAAATACCTAAGAGCAGGTGAGAGTAGCGGAGAGACACCCAGCACCCAAGAGTGGGCGAGAGGGCACCGGAGAGGCACGGGAAGCCGAGAGTGGGTGGTTACATGCGAGGACAGTCGCGGGGAGCCAAGAGGACGGCTGGAAGCTGCTGAGAGAGCAGCCGAGGGCAGGGAGCATTGGAGAGAGTCGGGAGCAGCGAGGGCTGCCGAGCACCTGAGAGCGGGCGAGAGAGCACCCGAGAGCCACGGGCAGCCAAGGGTAGCCTAGCCTAGTCGAGGGGAGGCCGGAGAGAGCAAAGAGTGCGGCTGAAAGTAGTTGAAAGAGCAACTGGTGGCAAGGTGCACCTGAGAGCAACTGAGAGCAGCGGAGAGCCGCTGTGTACCCGAGAGCGGGGGAGGGCACACCCAAGACGAGCAGCCAAGAAGAACTGTTGAGACGTCGGTTGTGAGTGTGGGCGTGCTGTTGCAAGATGGTGGAGAATGGGGCTATCTCTCCACTAGGTGATGATGCTCAGGGCTGAAGAATCCGCGGGCGGTGTAGATGGACCACGGCAGTGATGCATGGGCCACGAGAGTCGCGGGCCGACGAGACATAAGGAGAAGGATCGATGAGCTCTGGGATAGGATCCTCACTTGCTCTGATACCAGTAGTTACTACGAAGTTTCCTGGTTAACCCATTTGAGACGGGGCGGGTGAGAGCAACAAGCAACGGTGCGTGAGACACGCCATGGATGCGGTACGTTGCCTTAGACCTTTTGCACTCAACCAAGACAGCAAGAGTGTGGAGAGCAAGCGAGGTTAGTACCGGTGAGCACACACCCACCTCAAGCATCACGCTCAGGTGAGTGAATGCCGCCACCCGGGGGTCAAGCCCAACCACTCGGAATAATCCGAGGGTGGCTGCTCACCAGTGCACAGCCAAGGCCGGCATGGTGGCCCCCTAAGGATCAGTACCCGAGAAACATGCAACTCCCCCAAAAGATGCATGGCAGCAAAAACATGGTGCAGGGCACGGCAATGAGAATGCACGAGCCCTAGCATCTACCGCATCACAGCATCATAGACAGTCATGCAATTGCAATAAGTGTACGAAAAGGCACTCAAGGGTCAAGCAGTAGCAGCAGATTGAGGACGTCAATGGCTCCAGCCAGGACGGACACGCCTGACGCTTCCCCAGGTAAGGCCATTGTTACTTAATCTTTACATGTGTGTGCATAGTGTAGGAAACAAGAGGGCATAGAGTTGTGAGTGGCCAACGAACTTCGACAATCATGTGTCATGATAGAAATCATTTTTCATCACACAAAACTACGGCATATTACACTGGAGGATCTTGTCGAGCTCTTGACAGGTTCAAAATCTGGTATCGGCTGCACAAAACATAGAAAGAGGGAAAAAGAGAGGGGCAGCTTGTATTGGCCATTTTGAATGTCAAGAGGATGAAAAGGGGCAAGAATTATGTATATCTCAGACATCGGGCTTCACATCTGTCCGCATCATCCATGGTGCTTTACATGATTGCGTTGTTGGTTTTTGTGCATCTCTCATTGTATTCTGTTGTGTCCTCCCGCCTTGTGTATATCGGCATGCAGATGACTGACGACGAGACTTGACGCCGCTGGAGTGTCGCCCAGTGGAGCCGACGCACGCTGAGGCCCACTCACCCGTTGCTGGAGCCTCCTCCCTCTGGCGATGCGCTCAGCTCCATCGGCAGGCCTCCTCGGTGGTCGGGCCGCCGGTGGTCGGGCCGCCGGCGGTCTGTGCCAATGCAGATGTTGTCTGCATGCACCTAGCGTTGTGTCTGGCTGTGGCATTGCATCTGCAGTATCATGCGGTGCCTAGGGTCCATGTCTCCTGTTGTATGGCCCTGTTTGGCATCGTTGACTGTCGTAGGCACTGCCTGGGTTCGGGCAGCCATAACTCTTTGCTTCTATTTTTCTAGCTGATTCTGACTGCACGACTGCGTTCGCAGCGGCGATATTATGGTATGGTCCAGTTTTCAGGCAAAACGGACGACACCAGGGTTTTGGGCTGTCGGGCGTCTGGCAGGGCTCACTGAGTAAACCCTGCCTTCCAGAAAATAGGTCCTAGACTATTTTTTGATTGGCTGGTTAGCTGAGTAACAAGTTCTACACTAGTGGGAAGGGAGCTAGAACTTGGAGGGGTCTCCCATTGTTACTCATTCTTCATTCCTAATCAGTCACTTTCAGTTTTCAGCTGCTTTCTGGCGCTAACACTGGTGCGCACGTTTCTGAGTTACAAACCCAGAGCTTCCAGACTTGGACTCTAGAGCAGCAGACTGAGGCGGCAGCAGACTTAAGCAACGAGCGTGGAAGCCCGCACGCTACATCAACAACGCATGCTGCCCCAACCTGCTGCCTAGATTTTCTAGCTTGGTATCAGAGCCAGAGTGTAGTAACAGCAGTAGAAGATTGGCGTAAAGGTGTCAGACAATGTCGGCGGACCCCCATACGTGCGAGTGCAGGGGAAATGCAGTCGGATTTTTCCGGCAGCATTGACCCGCCTGGTGGCGGCGTCAGATATTTTCCCACGGCCACTCGGCCAGGGGAAATGCTGCCGAAATGTTTTGGCAGCACTAACCATCACGCGTGACGCGAGGAGGTGAGCAGCAGGCCGCATCCAACAACTACGGGCGACAACGCACCCAACAACGTCACCGAGGTGGAGTGACTGGCACTAGCATGCAGCAGCAGCATTATGCAGCAGCGGCAGCCGCAGGCAACGGCAGCGAGCAGTGGCAGCAGTAGCCAACAGGAGCTACGTACAATAGCAGCAGCAGGCAGAAGCAGCAGCTCGCAGCAGCCTGCAGCAGCAGCAGTCCGCAACAGTAGCTCGCAGCAGTAGCAGCTTGCAGCAGCAGCCCGCAGCAGCAACGAGTAGCAGCGCCAGCAAGCAGCAGCTATAGCACCGTACAATAGCAACAGGAGGCTGCAACAGCAGCAACAGCGAGCCGCAGTAGCAACGAGCTGTAGCAGCGGCTGCAGCGAGCAGCTGCCAGTAGCGGCTGCTGTTGCTCGCTGCCCGCAGCAAGTGAGCAACGAGCAGCAACCCACTGCTGCCAGCGAGCAGCAACCCACTGCTGCCAGCGAGCAGCAGCTTGCTGCCAGTGAGCAGCAATTCACTACCAGCAAGCAGCAGCCCGCTGCTCGCATCTAGCAATGGGCAGCTTCCTGTTGTGATAGACGAGAAAAGAAAAAAACATCGTAAGGAAAAAAATCCCCCACCCCACAAGCTTTGTTGCCGCAGCTGTAGCAGCTGCCTTTGCTACTGCAGCCGCCATAGCAGCCGCAGCGGCTCGCAGCAGCAACAGTTGCTACTGCAACTGTAGCCGCAGTAGTAGTAAAAGTAGCAGCAGCAGCAGTACCAGCCGCAGCGGCAACAGCAGCAACAGCTGCAACAATAATAGGAGCAGCAGCAGCAGCAACAACAACACCAACCGTAGCAGCACCACCACCAACAGCAGCAGCTGCTACAAAAGCAGCAGCAACAGCAGCTACGACAGTGGCCCCAACAACCGCCACTAGTGACGTCAGCATCTCGCTACTGACGTCACTGTTGACGTCACTACCGACGTCATCAACTCACAAAAAAAAGGGGGCAAGGGAAGGGGGAAGCAAACCTAAGGGTGGACAGGACGTCCACCGTCCTCAGCAGACGTCACTACTGTCGTCAGTACCACACCAAAAAAAAAAAACAAAGGGGCAGAACACCATGGCTGGTAGCCCCATTGGGGCGGGGTCCTCCTCTGTTGGAGGGACCCCCCACCCCCCCTTTCTTGCAGCGGCTATAGCAGCAATAGGAGCAGCAGCAGCAACAGCAGTAGTGACAGTAACAACAGCAGTAGCAGGAGCAAGAACAGCAGCAGTACCAGTAGCACCAACACCAACAACAGCAGCAGCAACAGGAGCAGCAGGAGCAGCAAGAGCAGCAGGAGCAACAGTAGCAACAGCAGCAGCGGGAGCAGTAGGAGGAGCAGCAACGGCGGCAGCCCTCTGGCGTCCTTGGCGCCAACCCTCACCCCCTTGCTGCTCTTCAGCAACAGCTCGCCGCCCTGATGTAGCAGCTTGCGGCACTACAGCCGTTGGTCTCTCAGACTACCTCTAGTGCGCCGCCATCCGTCACCCCTCCAGGGCATGCCAGCCTAGTTGTGTCTGCTACCACGCACTACCTGGCGCAGTAGCAGACTCAGCGCCAGTGGCAGACAGTGACATCCATCCTTGGCCCCACTCTGGGTGCTGGTCGCACGCAAAAGGACTTTAAGACGCCGCCACCGTCTCTTCAGGCCGGCGAGTAGTTCCGGAGCTGGTAGCTCAGCTTCCGAATCTAGGCGCAGGGTGAGGGCCTATGGGCATACTTCACCCTGCCGTACGATGCCACCCTGACTGACCAGTTACATGATGCTGGTCGTGGCATCCGTTCTTTAGTCCCTGTCACCCCTCAGGCTTCCCGCCTCGCCCTCGAGCCCTTCTTAGGCGACTCTACCACTGGCGCCACCCCAGACCCTGCAGCCGCGTGGCACGTCCTCACTTGTCCCCATCGCCTGTCCAGCGAGGCTAAGACCAGCCGCCTACTGCGAGAGTTCAACTCCCTGCACATGGGGGAAACCGAGATGGTCACCTCCTACTGGCAGCGGGCGGAGGACATCCTTCGTTGCCTTGAGACCTCTGCCCCACCCCCTCCAGCCGCACTCCTCACCATCAAGTGTGGTGCCACCAACGCGTACGCGGACGTCTTCGTCCACTACCCTCACGACGTCCTCTCCACCATGGCGGCCCAAGGCACCCTCATGCCCTGGGCATACGAGCTCTTCCTCCGGATTGAGGAAGCTCATCTAGAGTCTCGACTCCAGCGCACGGAGGCCGTCGCCTCCCCTGCCATCGCCGCCCTTGCTGTCGCCTCCGTGGCCATCGTCTCCTCCGCCGCATCTACCTCATCATCGTCAGGGAAGAAGAAGCGTCAAAACAAGAAAGGCAAGGGTCAGCAGCAGCAGCAGCAGCCGTCGACCGGGTCCAACGGTGGCGGCTCGGTCTGCCACAATTGTGGCCAGCCCGGGTACAGGTGGTACACGTGCCCTCTACTGACGGACGAGGCACACGTCATCGCCACCATGCATCGCCAGCATGAGCGTTGTCTCGCCTCTACCGCCGTAGCTGTCGCCAGCTCTGACACCTCGGCCTCGTCCAGCAGCTCCACCACTCCGCTTGCCTCGCCAGTCTCGTCGCCACCAGCGCCGCAGCCGTCGGCGTCGGCACAGTCATCCTTCTACCCGGGCTCCGGCGCTGTCACCCCGCACTCTGTCTACACTTCCGGGCTGTCCTCCTGTGAGCGCCAGCTAGAGCAGTTCATCGTGCTCGAGCTTGACCTGCCTCGCCCTCCTCCCCGGGGAAGTGCGAGTTGCATCACTTCTTGCTCTCCTGTCCAGCCCTGCATGACTGAGACTGAGCTACGGTCGTGCCCAATTTCCTTGTCTGTCTCGTCGTCTCTCATTGTCTTTGCTACCCCTTCCCATGACAACGTTGCTTGGCTTGACGATTGGCAGTCTCGGTTTGGGCCTCCTTCCACCACATCTGTGTCCCTTGCTTGCCCCCATGTGATCGTTCGCGATCTAGCGACCCCGGTCCAGGACCCTGCTGAGACTTGGATCATCAACTCCGGGGCCACACATCACATGACGGCCTCTTGTGAGGCCTTTAGTATTCTCGGTCCTAAAGGCGATGTCTCCAGTGTCCATACAGGCTCTGGCCAGGTGTTGCCTGTCCTTGGTGTTGGCGTCGTTCGTTTCCGTGGTCCTTCCAGTGACGTCTTTCTGACCGATGTCCTCTTCCTCCCTCATCTTGAGCTCAGCCTACTGTCCTTCACTGCCCTTGACCGCATGAGCATGGACATTGTGCACTCACGTGGTGTTGGCACGGTGTCGTTGAGTTCGTCTGGTCTTGTTGTACTGTACGCCACCGCCCGTGGCAACATGTGGAATGTGCCTCGCCTCTCCTCCTCTCCTTCCGTCTCCTCCTCGTCGGCCACCACAGGCCATGTGTTTGTCACCAGTACACTTTCTCCTCAGCACACTCGCCTCTTGCACCGCCGTCTCTACCACGTCCACTCTGCCACCGTAGACAGAATGCTCCGCACCCAACTGGCCAAGGGCCTTGACCCGGAGACTTTCCCCCTCTCGTGCCCCACTGAGTGCATTGACTGCGCTCAGGGGAAGATGTACCAATCCACGTACCCCTTGTCTTCCTCCCGTGCGTCTGCCCCTCTCGACCTTGTCCACTTGGACGTCATGGGTCCTCTCCCCACCGAGTCTGTCGGCGAGCATGGTCGCTATGTCCTCACCCTCACTAACGACTATTCTTGCAACCACTGGGTCTTCTGCCTTCGGCAGAAGAGAGATGTCTCCCACGCCATCCAGGACTGTCTTGTCCTTGCGGAGCGCAAGTGTGGCCGCTCTCTCTGCCATTTTCACTACGATCGCGGTGGTGAGTACATGGGTGAGGCCACAACCTTTCTCGCCTCCCGCGGCATCCGCAATGAGACGTCTGCGCCTTACACGTCCACCCAGAACGGTGTCTCCAAATGGTGGAACCGTACTATGGCCGGCGTCGTCCACACCATGCGCATTGAGTCTGGTCTCTCCGATGGCTTCCATTTTGAAGCCATGGCCTACATGACCTGGGGCTGGAACCGGATTTCCCACGGTCCCCTTCCTCGCCAGTCCACGCCGTTCCAGCATTGGTGCAGTCAGCGAGCTTACCTCCATCCAGCTCGCGTCTGGGACTGCGTGGCCATTGTGTGGCTACCCGGCCTACAGCAGGGCGGCAAGCTCGTTCCCCGCGAACGTCCCTACAGCTTCCTCGGTATCTCTCGTTAGTCCAAGGCCAGGCGCTTTGGGGATCCCTTTTGGAACTACATCGTTGAGTCTCGGGATGCCCTCTTCTTCGGGGACTTGTTTCCTCGCGACCTCATTCGCTCCGGCTCGTCCGTGTCCATCCCGTCGCGTGGGGGAGCGGTAAGTCCGTCCTCCATCCTGCCGCTTCCGGGTGACACATCCCTTAGTACCTCTGAGCCAGCAGCCCCAGTCGTGGCTGCTGGTCCCTCCGAGCCGGCAGCCCCAGTCGCGTCTACTAGTCCCTCGAGGCCAGCAGTCCCAGTCGCGTCCGCTGTTCCCTCCGAGCCGTCAGTCCCACTTGTGTCCACTGGTGCCTCCGGGCTAGCAGCCCCAGTCGCGTCCGCTGGTCCCTCCGGGCCGGCAGCCCCAGTCGCGTCCGCTGGTTCCTCCGGGCCGGCAACCCCAGTCGCGTCCGCTGGTCCCTCCGGGCCAACAGTCCCAGTCGCGCCTGCTGGTCCCTCCGGGCCGGCAGCCCCAGTCGTGTCTGCAGGTCCCTCCGGACCAGTTGCCCCAGTCGCGTCTATTGGTCCTTCCAGACCGGCAACCCCAGTTGCATCCGCTCGCCCCTCCATGCCAGCAGCTCCAGTCGCTCCAGTCGGGCCAACAGTCTCGGTTACATGCGCGGGCCCCTCCGGGCCAGCAACCCCATCCGCCTCAATTGTCGCGGCGGACTCAGTGCCATCGCCTGCCCTACCACGCTACACGCATGGCCCAGGCGGAAGCTTCTGTCCCAGACCGTCGGTGAGCGTGCAGACCCTCGCACCGCGCTCCGTGGCGCCTCGACCCCCCGTGGCTCCACGTGTCTCCTCCACTCCCACGGTCATGAGTGGGGATCCTGGCACCAATGCCCTCGGCTTTACCACCTCGGCCATCATTGCAGACCTTCACCCGGGCTCTGCACTGGGCTACACCATGCTTCATCATGAGCATCGGTACGTTGTCATGGCTGCACTCATGCGCATCCCACCTGGGGCTCGAGATGTACACGCTCTCTCAGTCTGCTCCACAGCATGCCCGGAGGACCCAGACACCCTGCGCGAGGCACGAGCCTCTCTTGAGGCCACACATTGGGATGCTGCCTGCGCCCATGAGCTCGCCGCTATCCGACAGCACCACGTGTACGACCTCGTCGACCTTCCTCCAGGACAAAAGGCCATCGGCACCAAGTGGGACTTTCGCCGCAAGTGGAAGCCCAAGGGTCCTTGGACAAGTTCAAGGCCCGCCTTACAGCCAAGGGGTTTGCCCAGATTCCTAGGGTCGATTACAACCAGATCTTTGCCCCAGTTGGCTGGTTCTCCACTAGCCGAACACTCTTCAGCCTAGTCGCCCCGCATGGGTGGGAGCTGCATCAGATGGATGTGAGCAACGCTTTTCTCCATGGTTCACTGGATGGTGAGGAGCTCTACATGGTGCAGCCCCCAGGCTTCGACGATGTCACTGGGAGAGTCTGGCGACTGCGCAAGGCCCTCTATGGCCTGAAGCAGTCGCCTTGGTGCTGGAACCAAGAAGTTATCAGCACGCTCCGTGGCGGGCTCGAACACAGCACCGCTGACCCCGCACTATTTGTCAGTCCGCCAGGCCAGACTTTCACCGTTGTTCTGGTTTACGTCGACGATCTGCTCATTGCGTCGCCAGACACGGCTGCAATCCAGCGTGTCAAGGACCTGCTGCACACCGCCTACCAGATGAAGGACCTCGGATGTGCCAGAGTCTTCCTGGGCATGGAGCTCGAGCATGATCGCTCCCAGGGCGTCCTGCACATTCACCAGGCCGCCTATGTGCAGACACTGTCCACCCGCTTTGTGGAGGACCTGCCACTCGTGCCGAGCGCATCCTCACCCATGTCACTCGATGGCCAGGTGAAGCTGAAGAGTCCTAACCCATGTGTTGTGGGGGAGCCAGTTGACCTGACCACGTACCTGCGAGTCATCGGGTCAATGATGTCCCTGGCGACGACGACGCGCCCAGACATCGTGTTCGTCGTCAACCTCCTATCCCAGTACTCTCAGGAGCCGCGTCACCTCCACTATGAGGCTGCAACCCGAGTACTGCGCTATGTCGTCTCGACTCCTCGGCGAGGTCTCATGTTCCACCGACAGCCGTCTGTTGTCGCGGTAGGCTATACCGATAGTGACTGGGCCGGCAGTCCGGACGGTAAGAGCCGCACAGGCTGGATCTTTCTTATTGGCGGCACTGCTCTGTCTTGGCGCAGTGGCAAGCAAGGGTGTGTTGCACGCAGCACTGCTGAGGCTGAGTACCGTGATGCATATTTTAGTACCGTGGCACCATGTATGTTTTATACATTGGTATACCGTGTACCACGGTTATTGTATAATACCGCGGTACTTTACCAATACCGTCAGTAATGCGGTGCCGGTACTGGTATTGGTAATGAGCTGCCACACAATCATCATACCGCGGTATTTGCACCGTGGTACTATGGTACCACGGTACTCGAGTACCGCGGTACTAAATACCACGGTATTCCAGCCCTGACTGTGACAATGAGAGTACCATGGCCATCGCCGACAATGACGGCGTGCATCACACACGCACAAAGCACATCAACGTTGAGTATCACTATGTGTGTTCATTTTTGCATGACAGCAGCATCAGCATCGTGTGGGTTGAGACAGCACGCCAGGTGGCTGACTTATTGACCAAGGCACTGAAGCGCGACTCGTTGAAGAAGGCTGTGAGTTCAGTCGGCATGCATCCGTGACTGACTCTCTCTGTCCCTGCGTGCGTTTTTGCTCGGCCTAGGGGAGTTTGGTCGTTGACTGTGTCTCTGTCTGCACATGTGCACTACGCCTGTGAGTCATGGGGGAGTGTTGGTTTTCGTGCATTTCTCATTGTACTCTGTTGTGTCCTCACGGCTTGTGTACATCGGCGTGCAGATGACTGATGGCAAGACTTGACGACCCTTTGTTGGTTTGTGTGGCTTCCACCCGTCACGACCGACACTACTAGTTTACCGATATACCCACATTCGAGGTATATAGCAGAGGAGAGCGTGACGACACGACGGGCCTCCGGACTGCACCGAGACTTCTCCAGCACCTACGATAGCGCCGGCGAGACGCGGTCGATGCGTTCCGGCAGCCATGTGGGTTTGTTAGGAGGTAGGAGAGTTTTCTCGATGGGTTCAGACCCGCGCACCCGGTTGACTGTACCAGTGCAACGAGGAGACCCGATGGCTATTGTGGGGCTTCCGATTTTTGGAAAGCCATCTGTGATGTCTGGACGTTGATTTCGAGATGTTTCGGCACTGCTCATATTTTCTCGGTGGTCGAGACCCGGGCACTCGGAGAGTTGTTCCGGTGCCTCGAGGAGACCACCTTTGTTACTCTCGTGGTGTATGCAGTGTGTTCTCCCTGTTGACTCATTTGGGTTCAGCAGGGGTGACGGGGCCCAGTGCGGTTAGCTGCCGGCGCCCCTATATAAGCCCGCTAGGGGCTCATTTGTAATTTCTCCTTGTTCTTTATATTCAGCGTTCCAGACTTAGCCAAATTCTTGCCGTCTTGCATCGCACTCACACACAGAGCTCATGTTCGT
>SZWC01009604.1:22169-50863 GCA_023375785.1 Penium margaritaceum
ACCACGGAAAACAAGGATGGCAGCACTGCTGCATTCACTTCCCCTGCCGCGGCCACTGTCTACCGGCGCCACGCGATCGTGACAACCACAACGCGATGGCAACTACAATGGCAACCACAACAGTGGGGCCACATGAAGAGGACAGCACAGAGGAGATGACGAGGGTAGAAGGGCAGTCGCACCACAAGAACACATGCAGAGAAAGAGCAAACGGTGTCTGTGGCAATGTAGCACGCGTGATCGTGATCCGATCGCAACGTGGCAGGAGTCGAAGCGTCCTCCAGATCCGACAGGGAAGCACCCGCAACACAACAAATGCGGTCGCACCTTGCTGCGATCGGCGGTGGCTGCTCTCTTTGGCACTGTCCGCGGCTGACGTTGTGCGCGTGACGGATGTTGACGTGCGGGGGCCAGCGCGCACGACTTCGTCGTCCACCGAAACGCAGTTCCCCATCCGCTCCCTCCTTCTGGGGAGCTCGGAGCAGATGCCTCTCTCGGCCCGGTTTCACGTGGAGGACGCTTGCCGCTAACTGCCTGCGGAAGCCAAACCTGACCCCCCCCCCCCCCCCCCCCCCCCCCCCCCCTCCTGTTCCAGTCCACAAACTTGCTCGCTGCGCAAAAATCTACAGCTTGCTCGCCCTTCTCTGCCCTCCTGTGAAGATGAGGAGGCGGCAGTGGCAGGATCCTCCGACCTGCATTTCCACCTGAGCTCGTAGCAAGCGATGTGCACGGCTAGGTGCGAGGCCTACTCACTTGCAGTGCCCCCCAGCTCCTCTCTTCCCCCGCGGCCACCAGTGTGGTCCCTAGCACGCCATTGCTGCGGCAACAAGCCCTTGCTGCACGAGTGCGCCGCGCATCGCGGTGCGCTGCCCTGCACCGCTGCTGAACCTCGGTGCTCGCTCAGAGGCGTGGAACACACCGAGGGTCGTGGGTCGTGGGCGTGGCGTGACAGCACACAGGGAGTCAGAACGCGCAGTCAAGCTCCCCACTTTCTCCCCTGGACGTGGAGTTGAGCGCAACTCGCAGCGTGGATGTGCTCGTGCCGCTTGACGCAGTTCGCGTCATCAACGAAGGGCTCCCGTCCCCTTCCCCCTCCCGACCAACCCCCCACCACCCCCCCGGCCTCACCCCACAGGCTTGCCTTGTCTTCTGCTGCTGCCCCCGCTGTCACCGCTGCTGTTATGGGGAATGCGCAGCTCAGCTCGCAGCGAAGCCAGTACGCCAACCAATGCCGGCGTGCCTCCGGCGAGGCAACGTCAGTGCGTCCAGCGTCATGCCTTAGCTGGCAACCTTAAAGAGGCGTCAAGGACAGAGACAGAATGGGAGAGGAAGAGGGAGGGAGGGGGAGACGGAGAGGAAGAGGGAGAGGGAGAGGGGAAGAGAGGGGGGAAGACGGAGAGAGAGCGCGCGCTAGAGCCCAAGAGCCCTCCGGCCAAGAAGGGTCGGTGGTTGCCTCACTGCAGCCCGAAAGGCGGGCTAAACTAGCAGATAGACTAGCACAGGTCCACGGCAGCTTGCCACAGCCCCTCACGGCCCCTGGCACCTGTGCAGCGATGCGGCTGCGGGGCAAGCCCGCGGGAGGACAGGGAGGCCATGGAACGGGTTGACGTCCTGGGCGTGCGTGGTCGGGATGAGGATGGGTCCCGGGAGCGTGCCGAGGGGCGCTAGAGCGCTTCTTGAGAGAGAGAGGCAGAGCTATGATCAGACGAGAGCTGCACACGTGACGTAAAGAACCAATGGTTGCGCGGGGCACGAGCAGGAAGGCAGTAGGAACGTGTCGCAGCGCCACCTATGGCTGCGTCAGCAAGAGATCGGCGAAAGCGGTGAAGGCATTGACGGTGAAGGGACCAAATGAGAAGAGTGAGTCAGCACAATGTCCCGTTCGGTTGTGATATTAAGTTCAGTATTCGGTCACCTCACTCGAAATGGCGCTTGGAAGAAATATAGTGATAACAACTCCCTCTGTCATTCGTTTTCTTGTATTTCATCTTCGAAAAATTGCATAACTTGCCTATTCAGTGTGAATCGTGTAACAGCATGACATGGACAGATTCATCCAGGCGCGCCACACGATTCTCATGTCGTGGGACCATAGCCGACTTGGGAAAATGGCTCGTCTACCGTTGACTCGTAGCATTTTCACCGGATATCCGGTAACTTTCAACTTCACCCGAAACTTAGTTTGCAGGTGCGAAAAAGGTTGGGCGACTAAACATCCCCTTTGTCGGAAGGGAACCTCCCATTCCCCGCAGTTTCGAGGCCTTGGAGGTCCCTTTCAACATCAGGGCAAGATTTTGTGGTTGAAGGGTGAGGCTGGTTGCGGTTGAAATCGTGGGTTGAACGAACTCAACCCAAGATTCCAACCTAATCGGATGCTACTACGTGCAATCCTGACTTTGTTGGGTTGAGTTTAGTGGTTGGGTCGTTTTTCGAGTTTTCTTTTGGATATTTTTATTGTTACTCGTTGGTTATGCAAGTGGCAAGCGAGACTCACTACCTTTTTTGCTTCGAACTGCATACAGTTCTTTCACACTCCAGCACAACCGACATGCACCACAGGCACCATGCTTCTCCCCTAAGAACAGGTACGAGATGATGGCCGCCTTTGGGAACCATTTCACTCACCCAAGCACTTCCGCGATAGTGTCGATTGCCTAGCGTTGTGTAGGAGCTAGAGGACACACTATGTCCTTAGTGAGTGGATGGATGAATTAGGTGAAATTTCTCTCACCCAGTCCCACCTGCGGCCAAGAGCTCCTTTGGTCGGTGAAGTTGGTTCGACTGCCTATGTAGAGCATGGCCGCTCTTTGGCCATGCTCCCCGCAAGGGAAGTGGCATGGGAATTTCTGCCCATTCAATCGGGCCACGATTGAAAGGATGTATAGAAATAGAGGATCCTGTCCACTAGGTACATGCTTTGACGGGTGCATGTCTCATGTACACACAGTTTTGACACGGGCTTTAGCCAGGATTTTGGGGAAAATGCTGACAAAAACCGTGAAAATGTCTTCTCAAGTGCAAAAATCAATGTTTGGATCGTCCAAGCCAATGAAGCAGCCGCGAGTTGGGAAATTTCTCCCATCTTACCATTTCGACCGCAACCAGCCTCACCCGAAAGTTCTAGAGGCTCAGATTGCTCGAGCCAGATGAAAGATGAGGGTATCATCCATCACTTAAACATCTTTCAACGACTAGCAAGGGCTCGGCGGCTTCAACAATATTGATGAGACATCGAACGAGAACACGTCAGCTAAAAAAGAGCTACAGTCGCGCTAATGACTGAGCGCGAGCCATCTTCTGAATGCAGCATGTATCAGCAACCGAACGCGGTACAAACAGCTCGTGCAGGCTGGCGAGCAATGCCTGCATGGCCGATCGCACTAGCCAGTCTGCCAGATCCTTCTATTGGAATCCAATTCTGAATATATAGCTAAAAACTTTCATTTTCCTCGCGCCTTCAAAGAGGCAGCCGCGATAGGCTCTGGTGTATCGGACCATCCATGCGCACGATACCTGTTTGCTTTTCAAATGAAGCCTCGGAAATACCAGTCACGACATCTTGAAATTGCGCTCAGCGGTTCAAGTAAGCGGAATCCGTGGCGATTCGACGAGGAAGCGCGGGAATGGCTGGCTCAAACCTCAGACCAAAACATGGAAGGGATCGTTCCGAGCCCGGATCAAGCCCGACACAAAAAACAAGAAAAACAGCATGCGGCCAAGCTCTGAGGGCTTGTCTTTTATGTTGGCGGTACGATCTGATGGGAATCTGACAGAAGCAGGATAGACTTGGCCTAACTGTTACTCCGAACCGTGCCTAGATCCTGAACAGTTAGAAGTTGTGAGGCAAAACACGATTCAGAGTTTGGGACACTTGAGCAATTTATAATTAGCGATAACTGTAATGACAAGTGTCGAAACAATCTACATATATATACTAGTGACTAGCTACGAATGAAACACAGTAAGGGTCGTTGGGTTGACTAACAAACACTGCGTGAGGAGTCGTGTCGTGAGTGGTCGGATTCGAGAAGGTCCGCCAAGAAGCCGGGAGTCCTCGATAACTGAGGGTGAAGATGCGAGATGCATCTTTATGAATCCAGATTCATCTTAGTATGTCGAGAAGTCGACAGAAAGGTCGTTATGCTTATGTTCGTAGGTTCGCAAAAATGGTCAAAGCTGTTGAAAGGTTCAGGAATATCCACTGAGGACGGGACAATTTGCCAGTTTGCCCTCAACCATTGGAGTGAACATCAAGGTCTTTGCGACGCGATGGGCTGTTAGTGTATTCAAAGAAATTCCCACTTAGAGAGATTAAGGATTTGTGTACGTCTGGTGCGTAACACTTCCCCCACTTCTATCCGTGACATCTCGGCGCGCATTTAGATGTGGCCCAGAGACGGCGGTAGTGGTCGTCGGTGAGATGATTGACGTCTTAGAGGTTGTGGTAGAGTTCCCAACTATTTTGCGTAGCATCGTGGTAGTTCCACTTGATGAGATATTCTGTCATCTTGCCTCGTCGTCGATGGCCATTGATGTCCTCTGTGACGTAATCCATGTCTTCGTCTACTTGAACGGGAGGTGGAGGAGGGACATCTCTGCCGGGGAAGTTCTCTTTGAGGTCTCGGTAGTACTTGAGCCTGCTGACATGGAACACCAGATGAACTTGCATAGTGTCGAAGAGTTTGAGTCGCGCAACCATAGGGGTTTGCATGCGCTCGATCTCAAACGATCCCAACCATCGTGGTTTGAATTTCAAATAATTGAATCCTCAGAGCTTGATGTTTGCCGAGTGAAGAAGGACTCGGTTGCGCCGTCGTTGCGATGTTGGTCACCTACTCGTTTCATTGCTGCTTGTGCCTTTGCGAGAGTCTACCGTGTTTCTTCCCAAATGGTGGTGAAATCTCAACGTTGAACGTCCACTACTAAGAATGTTGTTGCGACTTTGTAATGCGACTAGTGTGGTAGGAAGTATGCCATACACCAATGAAGTTTTACTTGCTACGGTGGAAACCGCCGAATTCTATGCGATTTTGGCAGTTGGGAGTTTTTGTGCTCTATGTGTCCATAGTATTCAGATCATTTATTCGAGCGTCTGATTGGTTCGCTTTGTTTGACGGTCGGTTTGAGGATGAAACGTTGTTGAAAGCTCAATTCGGTTGCCGTAGCGAGTCCTCAGTTCGCAACAAAAAAAACGGCTGGTAAATCGACTATCTCTTTTGCTAGCGATGTTTCTCGGTACGTCGTGTAGCCCCACGATGTTGGTTAAGAACAGTCGTGCTGTTCCTTCAGCGATGACCGTGGTCGTTGTCAGGATGAAGTGGGATAAATTGGGAAATGTGTCGACGACCACGAGGATTGTGTTTTATCCCTCGGGTGTGACCGGTAATCCTGTGACAAAGTCCATGGAGATGTCTGCCCACGCTTCCGTCGAAACAAGGAGTGGTTATAATAGTCTGGGTGGCCTCGTTCGACGGGAATTTTGTCGCTAACAGGTGTCTCGGGTTTTGCAGAAGTTGGCCACGTCTGATTACATCTTGTCCCACCAATGGATTTTTGCCAAATTCTTCAACATCTTGTCCTCTCCGAAGTGCCCACCTGGTCCGGTGTCGTGGCACTCTTCAAGCAACATAGGTTGAAGTTTGTCATTTGAGGGAACAACCACTTGGCGAGTAAAACGCCGTTAGCAATAATTGTGTCATACCAGAATTTTGTTCTATCATATCCGTTGTGTTGGTCATAGATTTGTGCGTACATTCGCTTAAGGTACAGGTCTTGCTATAGGTGTTGCGTCCCCACGTCAGCCATAACATCTAGATGGCGGCTGAGTGCGTCAGCGGGATTGATTTTGTGTGGCTGGTACTCGATTTTGTTGCCAAACCTAGATTCAAGGAAATCCATCCATGGGGTTTCACGTCGGCTAAGAATCAACTACGTCTTCAAATATCCTAATGCATGGTGGTCGATACGCACGATGCATCAACGACACTCTAGATAGCGTCACCAAATCTTGAATGTTTACACGACTGCCAATATCTCCTTCTTGTGTACGACGTAGTTGAGTTACGGTCCTCCCAGTTTTTGAGACATATAGGCGACTGGTTGTTAGTCAGTTCCATGCGCTTGTAGAAGGATACCTCCAATGAGACATCAAAGTCTGATGCATCAATATCCATGACGTAATCCACCGTTGGATCGACTAATCGTAGGGTTAGTACCGAGGTCAGAGCGTTCCTCAAAGTGGTGAACACCTATTTTTTGGAGTCACTCCACCGCCACTCATTTCCTTTTCAAGTGAGGTCAGAGAGAGGCGCTGACACTCGGGCATAGTCCTGCACGAATCGACGTTAGTAATTGCAGAGAAAACCTTGAATGTCTCAAACGTTAGTCGATGTCGGCCAATCAGCGACTGTTGCCACATTTTTTTTATCCATGTTGATATGTCCGTCGTTGATGTGACCCAGAAACTGGATTGAAGGATGACCAAAGTCGCATTTTGAGAGATTTTTTGAAAATTTCTCTCTTTGAAAAAATTTGAGAACTTTTTATAGATGTCCATCATGCTCCTCGGAGGTGCAATTGTACACCAGAATGTCGTCGAGGCACACCACAACAAAATCGTCAAGGTACGAGCATAAAATGTTGTTCATTACTGCCATAAATGTCGTTGGGGCATTTGTGAGTCCAAACGACATAACCATGAACTCAAAATGATCATAGCAAGTTCAGAACACCGTCTTCTTCATGTCGGCGTTTACCACACGTATCTGGCGATATCCGCTGCTTACGTTGATTTTGCTGGAAATTCGAGCCCTTATCAGTTGGTTGAAAAGTTTGTCTGCTCAGGGAAGAGGGTAGCGGTTCGTGATGGTAGCATCGTTCAATGCCCGACAATACACGCACATCCACATGTCCTCAATTTTTTTTTTAGGTTTAGTAGTGGTGCCACGTATGGTGACGTGGATGGGCGGATGAACCCTTGACTGCACATCTCGTCGAGCTGATTTTTCAACTCAATCAGCTTGTGATCGCTCATATGATATGCCCCTCAGATTTTGGGTGTGTTGTCCCAGTTTAATTCGATGTGGTGGTCGATGTCGCGTTGAGTTGGTAAGAATCTCATGAGTTTGTCGCGGAAGACGTTCGCGAACTCCTACATAATGGGTGCAAACTTTTGGGGTACCATCGCGAACTTTGTTGATGCCGATGAAGCTGATGAGACCAATGATGAGTGAGCTGCTGCCACTTTTGATTCTTCCATAGGCTCAAGATGTATTAGCCACGCATGAGCTCTTGGTCGTATATAGTGCTTGGCCATGTTGAGAGGTATTGGTTGTCGCTTTTTGGCCTCCGCGGCTTCCTCTGTTGCTTCCACTTCTACTCCTTTTTTTGGCTTTTATCCCACACACAAAAGTTATCATTTGACGCCATCGATCCCCACGCAATTGTCGTCGTTGTTCCTGTTGACCTGCACATTGTGCCAGTATAGAAAATCTCGTCCAAGGATGATTTTGTGATCGTTCATTGGACACGACCTCCAGACCGTTACATCGCGTAGATCCCCCACATGTAGTCGTAGTGGTTCTCGGAGTCTTCATACCTGTAGTCTCTTGTCAACGGTTTTTTCTTCAAACATCCCTGGTTCCATCTGCAACTCGAGCTTGCAAACCATGTTGTTGCTCACAAAACTGTGTGAAGCTCCTCCATCCAATAGTGCCGGTACCGTTCTACAACTTTTGCATCTTTGAGGCTGAACCTTTAGCAGTATCGCCGATTGGTCGTCCTCATACTGCTCGTCAAACTTTGCGATCACAAAAACCCTGCGCCATGATTTAGGCCATTCAAATGGGCGATTATTCGGTACAGATGGCTCCTTATGGACAAGAGTTACACCTTCTACTCTTGCCCTCTGTTGTTTCCCAACTCATTTTCCAATGGCTTCCCCCCCTTTTTAGCCTGCTGCTTGCTCCGACAATGACAAGCGATGTGCCTGACTTTTCTGTAGTTGTAGCAAGTTTACGTATCTCTCTGGTCGAAGACGTCCACTTCCATCAGAGTCGAGGAGCCAGTCGACTACTTTTTTCCATTTCCATGATAACTATGGTTAGGAGGTTGCAAGCCGTACAATTCCCGGATCCGAGCATTGTAGTGAGCGCTTTCATTCCTTTGTGTTGCTGCGATCAGCCGTGACAAGTCATTCAAGATGCCAAAGATAGCGATCGCTTGCCGGATATCTCGCTTGAGGTCGTTGTCGTTGTAAAAAGAGAGCTTGTCGCAGGCGATGTCTGCTCCGGTAAAAATCTCGTAGAATCTCTACGTGTAATCTGCCACGGTGGACTTCTAGCATAGACACTAGAGTTTCTACCGTGCATTGGACGTCTTGTTCAGTCGTCCGAAGCGTACCAGCATTGCACAAAAATTCATTCCTATCGATTGGTGGCATGAGCACGTTTTGCTATTTGTGGATTGATATGCTCCAAGGATAGAATGCCTACAGTCGGCGATGTGAGACGGGCATCGTTGGCCGTTGATGAGGCACTGCCGGTCTTTTGTTGCCATTGGATGGTTTTTGGGTTGCACCACCAACTTTTTGTGGTTTGTGACGTTCCTGTCAACCTATATAGTTTACTGTGACCACTCGGTCGTGTCCATACTTGTGCAGATCCCTGATGCGGACCCTGGAGGCACCCCTGCGTCATCTGGTGGCGGACTACCATCTTGGAGCTGACCGACGACCGTTCTTGAGTTCCGGACGCTACCCAGGACCTCCTACAGTTTTTTTGTAGCACACAAGAGTCTATCGGTGGACTCGCTGTGGGCCCAATTTGCATGTTTTTGTATTGTGTGTCCACTGCTTGATGCCAGATGCATGCATGTGACCAGCCGTAGCATCCAGCTTTTGATTTTGCACGTCTAGGTTCAGACGGCGTAGCATTATGACATGTTTGTGCAGAGTTACGATCAAAACAATGGTTTTGGGCCGGTTTTAGGACAGATTTTGCACTGCCGTGCGCGACACCCACCGTGTGCCGCGGCAGGTACTTATGCCATGGACCTGTCATTTGTCATTGTCTCTGCAAATGCTATTGAAGTATTCTGAAACTTTGCCTTGTGTCTCCTAGCCATACCCTTGCCGATGCGTGCACAACTTGTGTCTGTCGTCACCGTCTGACCACGCACTAACGCCCAGTCAGCGGCTGTGTCGATGGGAAGCTTCCACGCATTTTGTCATGGTATCAGAGCAATGAGACCGTTCTCATTGAGCTACGCACCAGAGACGTAGCAGAGCAGCAACAATGAGAGCCACAGCTGCAACAGATCCAGAAGGACCCGTCGACGACAGCAGACCGGTGTCGACGACGCTCACCATCACCATGTGAGACTACAGTCACCAGCGCATCCAACAACAGCAACGGTAGCAGCGCACAGGGGCAGCACCAGAACAACAGTGTGCGGCGGCAATAGCACAGCAGCAGCGCAGTAGTAGCGCCAGAAGCAGCAACGGTAAGAGCAGCAGCAGCGGCGGCAGTGGCACAGCAGCAGAGCAGTAGCAATGGCAGCAGCAGCGGCAGCAGAAGTAGTGTAGTAGCAGTAGCAACACCAGCAGGAATGCAGCAGCAGTAGTGGCAGCAGCGTGCGACGGTTGCAACACCGTGCAACATCCGCTAAGTGCAGTAGCAGTCGCAGCGTGTGACAGCAGCTGCAGCAGCACGCGGCTGCAGACACAGCTGCGCGCGCAGTGGCCAGGCGGCTGCTCCGCGCGCAATCGCGCGGCTGCTGCTGTAGCTGACGATGTAGTAGCAGTAGTAGCAGCCGAGCGGAAGCTGGTGCGGAGCTTCCTCACAACTCCTACGCGGCTGGTGTGGAGCGACCGCCAGCTCGTGTAGTAGTCGCGAGGGTTGACAACAAGAAAGGGGGCAAGCGGACGTCAGCATCTTAACTTGCTGATGTCATCAGGTTTTGCTGATGTCAGCAAATTTTTGCTGACATCAGCACCTGACTTAGTGAAATTTTTGGTCGGAGGGTCAAAAGGTGCCAGTGTTTCAACTCCTCGAGAAATGCTCACGGTTCTGCAATTTGACCACTTTGATGTCTCGGCCCATAATCAGCGGCACCATGGCTCTGTCCGACGAGAAGGGAAAAGGGGTGATAGATCCGTCTTCTTCCTCCTCAGGGGTCATGAGCCCACGTTTGCAGGCCATTGAAGACTTGCGGAGCTAGCACGATGAGATGCGTCGACTGCAGCAGGAGTAGATTGACGCCATCCGTACACTCACGGAGCTCCTTCGCGGTCCTTCCACAACTCCGCGACAGACTTTTGAGGGCGCGGCCGGGGTTGTACCCTCTACACAGCAGTCAGCTCCAGCACCAGAGACAGGAGTTGGAGCCAACCAGCCACCTCCTGAGCCTTGGGACGAGGATCCAGACATGCTAGGCATGGAGGGTGACTCCCCTGAGCGCGAGATTTGTATGCTTTAGGAGCATATCCGTTGCTTCAGACAAGCTCTCGGCCCCCACACACATCCCGCTTTCTGGAGCCTCGATCGTCGCGTGACCTCCACCCCAACGACTTCCCTCTTCCCGGCGTCTTTCCCATCTCTTGTCCTTCCAAACCAGCGGTTGCTATCCCTACGGAGAGCAACCACAGGTTTGCAACCCAAGGACTTCGAGACGCCGCCTCCCCGGTATGTCAGCGAGGACGGCTTTGACTACTGGGAGATCCTCTTTCAGGTCTGGGCCACTTCAGAGGGCGTGTGGCCCTACTACCACAGTCCGTATCATACTACAGACCAAGCTCAGGTACTGAGAGTGGCTAGGGCGATGCGCGGGCTCCTCTACGCCGTGCCGCGCGAGACCGTCGTTGACTTCCGCCCGTTCCTTGGCGAGGCGGGTAGAGGCACCGGAACTGATCCACACAGGGGCTGGGATCTAGCGCTCTCCTTGCTCGCTGCAGAGACTTATGCCACCCGCGCTGCACACATCCGTGCCTTTCACTCCCTTCGCCAGGTGCCTATCGAGCCCGCAACAGACTACTGGCGACGCGCTATGCGCATCTACACGCGCCTTGGGACTTCAAGAGGTACACAGTTGTGGGCACTCCGCATGATCATGCTCGGGGTTCGCCTTGAGGACACCGACATCTTCACGCGGTACAGCGACGCCGTGCTCGAGCCTTTTTCGGCCTCATTGCAGCTTCTTCCATGGGTACACCAGCTTTTCCTCCAAGTGACTTCAGCCCGTGAGGTAGCCGTGGATCATCGAGAGACTTCCATTGCTGCAGCAGTTGTTGCATCACCACCGACGCCCCTCCTATAGACCCCTTCTCCATCCTCCGCCTCGTCATCCTCCTCCCCTTACACCCCGATTACACCGACTCAGACATAGGGTATCGTGGCAACAGTACAGGGGAAGAAGGGGTGACAAAAGCGCGGCTCGGGCCAGTAGTAGTCGCAGCAGCAGCCATCACCGGGCAGTAGCGGTGGACGCTCTGTTCACTGCTTCAACTATGGAGGCACCCATTGCTACACCAAGTGCCAGCAGCCACTTGACTGGACACGGATTACTCGCGGGCTCCAAGCTGCGCACGCACTCCTCTACATAGAGCGGCACATCCTCCGGACGCGTGGCGACCACGACTGCAGCAGATCTCGTTTCTTCACCAGCGACCAGCGGTGACCCCAACCCACGTGACCGCACCATTGCCGAGCTCCGCCACCTTCTGGCACTCCGCTTTTAGGGAGGTGCGAGTGTGGTGTCACAGCCGGGTGGTTCACAGAATGTCGGTCCGTCTGTTCTGGTGACCCGGGATGACTCGTGTGGGGGGCACAGTCCGCATGTGATGATGATGGACCTGACTGTACAAATTAGATTCATGAGTCTCACCGTTGTGCCCTTCGTCGTTCCTCCCCACCTGCTGCCCAGCGTCCGTCCAAGGCCGAGTGTTCCATTGCCCATTGTATAGCGACAACTTCCAGTCGTGATTCTGGGCGGCACTTGGATCATCGATTCCGGTGCCACTCATCACATGACGTGTCGTCGTAGTTATTTCGTCGTTCTCGGCCCTGTTGCGTCTGTCCGTTCCGTCCGCATAGGCTTTGGTCAGTCCTTGCCAGTCCATGGTGTTGGGGTTGTACGTTTCGATGATCCTTCTGGCCCCTTGTATCTTTCCAAGGTGATCTTTGTGCCTGACCTTGAGCTCAGTTTGCTTTCTGTCCGTGCTTGCACACTAATGTGACTCTTTGTGGAGCACACTGCTGAGTCCGCGATTGTGACTGCTATTAACACTCGCAGCATTGTTCTCTGTGCCTCTGTTGTGGATGATCTATATCGTGTCTCTCGGACTTCCACTCCTTGCTCTTCCTCCCCTTCAGCTCGTCTTTTTATCACTGGTGTCCTCTCTCCTGATCACCAGTAATTTCTTCATCGTCATCTGTGTCATGTGGACTCCAAATCTGTGTCAAAGCTCATTCAGACACAGCCTGCACTTGGTCTTGACGCGACTTCTTTCGAGAAGCCGCATAAGACCAACCGCCTCTTTTGTGCCCAGGGTAAGATGCATCGCTGCACTTACCCTGACTCTCACTCTCGCGCCCTTCGCCCTCTCGAGATAGTCCATTCAGACCTCCTTGGTCCTCTTCCTGTCGAGTCTTTGTCTGATCGGGGTCGATAAGTCCTGACCATGATTGATGACTTCACCTGGATGCGGTGGGTGTACAACCTGCACCAGAAGAGTGACGCCGCTCTCGCGGTTTGCCTCTGGCTAGTGATGGCTGAGCGTCAGTCCCTCCACATTCTGCACACCTTCCGTTCGGATCGTGGTGGCAAGTTTCTAGGCGAGATGGATAGCTTCTTCGCTGTGCACGGGATTCTTCACTAGGTCTCCGCTCCTGCTACTCCTCAGCAGAATGGTGTTTTTGAGCGTTGGAACCGTACCATGGAGGATGCGGTTCGCGCTATGCGGTCTGAGTGCGGTCTCTCGGAGTCCTTTGCTTTTGAGGGCTTCGCCTACATGACTTGGGTCTGGAACCGCCTCCCGCACAGTCCCCTTTCGGACCACGTTACACCGTATGAGCTTTGGTTTGGTCACCGTGCTGACCTACGCCTTGCTCGCAACTGGGGATCCTTGGCTTCTGTGTGGTACACTGAGGACCAGCAGGGGCCCAAGGTCTCACAGCGGGGCCGCTTGTGTGCCGTCCTTGGCATCTCCCTACAGTCGAAGGCCTGACGCTTTTGGGACCCTGCTCGTTGTTGCATTATTGAGTCTCGTGATGCACTCTTCCTTGAGTCCCTCACCTACTATGATCTGACATCGATTACGTCGCTGTCTGTTACCCACATTCCTATGTGTGAGGTCTCTCGCCGGATGGGGGAGTCTACGCCTGCGAGCACTCCTCGCCAGGCTGATGTGTCTGTTCAAGCTCCCTCCACTTTGCGGTCTCCGGCTCTTGATGACCCAGCGATCATCTCTGTCGGTCCAGAGACCTCTCGAGCACCACCGGCTTCTACCCCCGTTCCCTCACATCCCTGACGTACCCATGATCCTACACCTGTGCGTACTCCTGTGTCCATGCTTGTGTCGGCCGGCACTCCTGCCTATGTGCATAGCCCTGCTTCACTTGCTCCTACTGTCACCCCGAGTCACGTGTCTCCCACACTCGCATATCCTCGCACGGCATCACCAGCTCTCTTGCCGCAGTCCTCCTCGGCTGTGCTTGTACTTGTTTCTGAGCCTGATGTGTGCCACTCGAGCCCAGGTTACTCCCGTGAGCCTGGCGGTCGTGTTTCAGTGTTGGACTCAGGAGCTCAGCAAGTGGCTGGTCCTGCACCAAGGCGCTTCACTTGCAGTATCGCGAGTGGCGATTCTGGCACAAAGGCCCTAGGCAAGAGTGTCCGCACGGAGCACAGAGAGGTACGCCCAACGTGTCCCGTAGGGCATGCTCTCGTTACTCGCGAGTTTCACATCGCTTGTGATGCAGCAGCCGATCTTGTGGTCGTCAAACCTAGCACCGAGGCGTGCGCTCTTGCCACGCAGAGCTCTCCCTCTCTGGCGCCTGACCCGGGCACACTGAGGGAAGCTCTCTTATCACAGGATGCTGATGCGTAGCGTGCTGCCTACGAGGATGAGCTTCGCGCCATCCGAGTGCACGGAGTTTACGAGCTAGTCGACCTTCTACCTGGGAGGAAGGCTATTCAGGTCAAGTGGATCTTTCGTAAGAAAGTGAAGCCAGATGGCTCACTGGAACGCCACAAGGCTCGCTTGGTTGTCAAGGGGTAATCTCAGATTGAGGATATCGATTACTCTAACACCTTTGCCCCTGTCGGCCGCATGACCTCAGCTCGAGCTCTGTTTAGTGTAGTGGCTCAGTATGACTGGGAACTACACCAGATGGATGTGAACAATGTGTTCCTCCATGGCTCTTTGGATGAGGAGATCTACGTGGCTCAGCCACCCGGCTTTGAGGACGGTGACAAGGTCTGGCGCTTGCGCAAGTCCTTGTACGGCCTCAAGCAGTCTCCTCGGTGTTGGAACCAGGAGATCAGTGGGACCCTCACTTGTGCGGGATATGTACAGAGTGAGGCAGATCCCTCTCTCTTCATCCGACGGACGCCTGAGCGGTTCACCGCCATCCTGGTCTATGTCGATGACCTTCTGATCGCGTCTCCTTTACTGGGGCTATGAAGGAGGCCAAGGTTGTCCTCCAGACTACCTACAGGATGAAGGACCTTGGTCCTACAATGGTGTTTCTTGGCATGGAGATCGTACGAGACCGCAGACATCGTACTCTACTACTGCATCAGGCCCAATACGCACGGGTTGTGGGGGAGTGACCTCCTCGGCGCAGTGCCCACGGCCTCCACACCTCTCACACCTGACAGGCAGGACACTGTGAAGGTGGAGGATCCCACACAGCTGGGTGAGACAGTGGATGTGACCTCGTACCTCCGTCTCATCGCATCTCTGATGTACCTGGCTACTACCACACGTCCTGACATCGCATTTTTTGTCAACCTCCTTGCCCAGTATTCGCAGGCTCCACGCACTAGAGCCCTTCACGCGGCTGTGCGAGTGGTGCGGTATGTGGTCTCCACTATGTACCTAGGACTCTGCTTTCGCCGACAGTGTTTGGTGGATGGCTACACGAACAGCAACTGGGCCTGGAGCCCAGATGGACGCAGTTGCACCGGTTACATGTTCCTGCTAGGTGGAACCGCTGTGTTTTGGCGCAGCGGGAAGCAGGGCTGCATTCCACGTAGCTCATCGGAGGCAAAGTATGTTGCTCTAGGTACAGGGACTGCTGAGGCGGTATGGCTGCATCACCTGTTCTTTGAGCTTGGCCAGTCAGTACTCGCTATCGTGCTTCGCTGCAACAACCAGAGTGCTCTTGCCATTGCGGAGAACTCTGGTGTGTTTCATGCTTGCACAAAGCACATTGCGCTTGAGCACCACTTCGCGCGTGATCTGGTGGAGCGACACGTGATCTCCGTCATTTGGGTTGGTAGTGACATGTAGTGTGCTGACTTCTTGACGAAGGCACTAGCACGCGGAAAGTTCCTGGTGGCCATTCGTTCTGTTGGACTTTATCCCTTGCCTAAGAGTTGTTGAGTGTGGGGTGTGTCCATGTCCATGTCACATTTGTCGTTGCACTTGTTTTGTACTCGTCTCAGTGCTGCACATGTATGGACATGCGTACCATCGGGTCATGGGGGAGTGTTGTGATTTGTGACGTTCTTGTCGACATGTACAGTTTACTGTGACCACTCGGTTGTGTCCATACTTGTGCAAATCCCTGATGCGGACCCTGGAGGCACCGGTGCGTCATCTGGTGGCGGACTACCATCCTGGAGCTGACCGACGACCGTTCCAGAGCTCCGAACGGTACCCGAGACCTCCTGCAGTTTTTCTGCAACACACAGAAGTTTATCGGTGGACTGGCCGTGGGCCCGATTTGCATGTTTTTGTATTGTGTGTCCACCGCTTGATGCCAGATGCATGCATGTGACCAGCCGTAGCGTCTGGCTTTTGATTTTTCACGTCTAGGCTCAAACGGCGTAGCATTTTGACATGTCTGCGCAGAGTTACGGCCAAACAGTGGTTTTGGGCCGGTTTTAGGACAGATCTTGCACTGCCACGTGCGACACCCGCCTTGCGCCGCGGCAGGTACTTATGCCATGGACCTATCATTTGTCATTCCTCTTTGCAAATGCTATTGAAGCATCCCGACACTTTGCCTTGTGCCTCCTAGCCAGACCCTTGCCGATGCGTACACGACTTGTGACTGTCGTCACCGTCTGACCAAGCACTGACGCCCAGTCAGCGGCTGTGTTGCGAGGAAGCTTCCACGCATTTTGTCACAACTTAGCGCCATGCCACGCAAAAGCGCGGTCGCGAGGTCAATTTACTTTTTGTTGTCCTTTAACCCTACAGCGATGAAGTACAGCTCCAAACCCGTCAGGCATCTCCAAACTATTAGTCTTTTTGAATTTGCAGGATTCAATGGTTCTAGTGGAGCTAGACAAATTTTGTGTTTGCTCGAGAGTTGAGAATATCTATTGAAGAGCACTGCTTCACGTGTGCCTGCGTTGCAAAGAGCCTCTATTGCGACGTTGAGGTATTTGAGCAGGTGGTTCCTGATTCATTCGAGAGCAAAGATCCTGTTTGCCTGTTCCTCGTTTATCTGCGCATGTCATCCTGTGCCACATGTCCTCCCTGCTGTCGTCATCGAGGCTTTTGGTTGGGGCGGCTGGCTCATCGCCGGTGGGTCCGTGACTGGATTGGTTGTCGAAGCCGTAGGGGTTTTCCCAGCTGCCGCAAAATCCTGCCACGCTAGCTTTTGTTGTCGCTTTGGGGTTTGCGTGCATGAGCACATTCTGCTCCTTCATTGGTGAAGTTGTTGCCGAAGACCCGTTGGTGGTCGTTGAGTGCGCTCGCTTGCCTCAAGTCATAATCACAAAGTCTGCAAGGTGTTGACGTGCAAGATGTGCTGACAGCTTGTTCGAGGTACTCTTCCGATGGGTAAAAAAATCGAATGCCTCTCCAGCACCGCCATGCTCTGATACTAAGTGTTACGTCGAACGGAGTGTAGATGGTGAACCCGTTGAAGTTGCAAGGCAAAGCACAATGTAGAGTTTGGGACACTTGAGCAATTTAAGATTAGCGATAAGTGTACTTTGATGACAAGTGTCAAAACAATCGAACATATATATACAAGTGACGAGTTAGGAATGAAGCATAGTCAGGGTTGTTGGGTTGATTGCCGAGCAACGCATGCAGAGTCGCGTCGAGAGTGCTCGGATTCGAGAAGGTCCGCTGAGAAGTCGGGGGTCTTTGAGAATTGACGTTGAAGATGTGAGATGTATCTTGGTGTGAAGCATAGTCAGGGTTGTTGGATTTATAAATCAAGATTAATCTTGGTGCGACAAGAATTTGACCAAAGGGTCATGATACTTCTGTTCATAGATTTGCGAAAGTGGTCAAATCTGTCAAAAGGTTCGGGAATATCCACTGAGGGCGGGGAAGTTGGCCAGTTGGCCAGTCCTCGAACGTCAGAGTGAATATCGCGGTGTTTGCGACGTGATGGACTGTTTGTGTAATAACAGAAATGCCCACTTAGAGAGATTAGGGACTCGTGTATGTCTAGGATGTAACACCAACTGTGTATGAGCGTGTACTTCAACCAGCAACAAGCGTTAACTGAAAAAATGCGTTAACTCAACTTTTTGAGGGAGATAATCCAACATAGAAAACATCTTTGACTGTACAAGATTGGAAGAGTGAGGTCTCATGTGCCTCTTTTGGTCGTTTCAGAAAGCTTAACAAGAAAACAGGTGCCTACAAACAAGTTCTTACAGTTGTGTTAGGATGCAAACATGGAGGAATATCAGCAACAACATGGTCCAAGGTGAACTGGCTTTCAAATACAACAATAGCCCCAAGTGAGACATCCAAGAAGCAATCGTATCTCACTATGTTCCAGAATGTTTCTTGTAGCAAAAGAATATATGGACAGTACCATTGACAACGCTGAGATCCATGAATCCGATGGCTACTGAGCCTTAAAACAAACCTCCTATCATGGTGGTGGGAAGTCATGACGACGCCATCCAATAGAAAGATGTAGTGCTCAATTGAAAAATCTAAAACAAACAAACGCTCATCTAAATAACTCCACAGCACTCTATTGTACCTAATGTTTCCCTATTGAACAAGGGATATGGGGAGAACGAGACGATAAGGCAAGTGAGGGTGTACACAAGAGGTAACACTAGTCAAAAAGCTCTGTCATTGCCACTTGATTGAGACACCTTGCATGAATTTATGAGTCATGCTTCGCCAGAGGGTCACTTTGTCCCTCCCTCCTCGCCATGGCAAAAGGCTCCCTATCGGCCACACTTCACCACGGTGAGGGCTTATTGGCAGCCAAGCACTCACTGGCCATTGCCTAGTTGACAGTCGCTTGACTAGGTGGCCAACGGCCAACAATGTTGTAGAATGCTTACACAATGAGTGCTTGGCCACTCGTTGGATCTTTGCCTTATGGAGAGAGTTCTGTAAGGACTTGTAGCACTTCTTCATTAAAACTCAACATAAGTTGCCACCCTTATACCCTCTTCGTGTGCCGGTTCAGAAACATTTGACAATTGGATAAGGATTCACTGATTATTGGAGTGGCCACTAATTTTTAAATCCTTGTCCTATGGACAGAGTTCTACAAGGACTTGTCCAACTTCTTCATGAGAACTCGACTTATGTCGCCACCAAACCACTTTCTCTGTGTTCTGGTTATGCGGAATTTGGCAATTTGTATAGGATAGCAATGGTGACTGTAATGTAATGTTGTAAGAAAAACGTTTCCCAAATGGCTTGTTCTACATCTACAATTGATCTAACAACCGTCTAATTGTATACATGAGTCCTCTATGCATTATTTTCACCTCGCCCTATCGTTGTGGCCCACTAATCCATTGTTTAACTCAATTTGAAATACTCCATCATAATAACATACTCATCTTTAGAAGTGGCAGCCATTATCACTTGTGTACGACTCATCAGCTTGAATCCTAGGCCAAGGTTAGCCGCATTTGTGGCAACCGCTTATTGGACCACCAAAGCCATGACCCACTTTGACGTGGAGTCAATGGATAGCATATAGTGGAAACTTATCCTAAGATTTTTTATGCACCTGCTGTCTTATACACATTGCCTATGGTTTGAGTTAAGATAACCAATTGTGTTTAGCATGATGAATCAGTTGTTGCTCACGGACACACGGATGGTGGTAGGTTCCCTGACTTTGATGCTCATTATTGCACATGCTATGTTTCTCTCACTGGAGGTGCATTGGTCTCTTCAAAGAGTGGTTAACAAGTGTGTGTCACAAAGTTTGAGCGAGGCACGTTACATCACACTCAGCTTAGGTAGGTATGAGATGTTTTTCATATGCACATGTGGTTTCTCTATGTTGCGACAACCAAAGGAACAAGCTGTCTGAGATGCATCATTCATGCATGAAGCATATGAACTTTGAGCATCATCTTCTTTGTGACAATATTGCAAAGGATCATGGCCATACATCACAAATTCATACATGAGAGTAGCATGTTTATTTCTTGACACAGGCTCAAGGTAATGGCATGTTGAAAGCTGTCGTATAGCTGTTGGCCTGACTTGCATGCGTTATGTTCCCTGTTTGATGTGTTTAGCATGTATCATGATACTCTCATTACCTTTCCACGTATATAGTTTTGCTCTTTTGATGTGTTTTGCTCAAATATGATTTGAGTAAGACATGTGCATTCTTTTGTCTATGAGTGATTGTGGAGTGTTGTTTTGTGAGTTGTTGTAAACAAATAAGGACCTCTTGACTTGCTTCACTCTCATGAAGACAACAAAGAGGTATAAGGGCCACAGATGAGGAAATGTGACAGCACACCCAGATGTTGCATTGACCATGGAGACAGATTCCTGTGTGTCCTTCACAATATCGGCAGGCTTTGCCTATGTCTCATATTGTCGTGTGGGTTTTGAAATTAATGAAAATCATTACAAATGCCACATATGACAGATGTACTCATAATTCACGCCTAGGTATGCCTATATGATGTTTCAAGTGGTACTCTTTCCGTAGTTCACGACGGGTACCACGTGGCTCAAGTGGGGATCCGTGGCCTATGGACTGTTGGATTGGATGGATTGAGGGTCGGAGGTCTTCAAGCACTCAGGTTTGGATTGAGAGAATGGGAAGCTCCCTCAAAACATCGTGAATTTAGGGGTAAGTTGCATAGAACATGATATGACAAATGGTGCTTGGAAAGGTGGAGGGACAAGGAAAAAATACTTCAAACTGGAGAATCTAGTGAAATAGAATGAGTGTGAATTCATTACAAAATGCATCCGCCAAGCTCGTAGAAATTAGAATCAAGTTATCTAGGAGCTCTGCTATAGAAACTAGAAAAAACTCCAGAAGTGTAAAAGCTGCTCAGTTGTCCAAATGACAATCCAAAAGAAGCAATAGATGTACAAAGAAGTGCCCCACACAATCAAGCTAAGAAATGACACATGTAAGACCACTGAGAAAATGATCCCGGGAACTGCTCAGTGAGAAAACTCCTGTGAACTCCAGAGAGCCAAGAAGGTGAACTAAAATGGTCAATGTAGCTGTCGACCACCATAGAGTTCATACATATGAGTGAAGTCAAGTATTCATATCACTGTGACTAACGGAATAGCAACACAGTCACAGGGAGCACAACCACAAGGTAAAAAAGGAGCCAAAACAAATGGCAAAGAGACTATGGAGGGAAAAATCATAGAAGAGACAGGCACAAGCCGACCAGTTTCACCACGAAGGGATGACAAACAGGCAATATGCAGTGCGGCCTTAAACTTGCAACTACAAAGCCCCTTTGTTGTAAAGTCAGCGTGCTTCTATCTCTTGTCAACACCAATTAGGTGCACGTTACTTGATGCTATCTGAATGTGCACGAAGCGATGCTCGATGTTGATGTACTTTGTGTGTGTGATGTATTTTCTTGTGCTCAGCAATGCCGCTATGCTCTCATTGTCACAGCAGAGCGCGATGCAATGGACAAGCCGGAGCAGCTGCTGCATGAGATGAAGCATCAATATGTTCTCATAGGCATCAGCCACCAAGGCAGTAATCTTTCTATGCGTGGCACAACCTTGCTTGACGTTCGTCCAAGAGACAACTGTGTCGCCAATTAGAGATTTGTACCCTGATCAGCTTTGTGCATCGTAATCTTGGACCCAGTCGATGTGCTTGTTCCTGTCAACCACATCAGAGGGCTGGACATGAAAGCGCAAATCCACACAGGGAGTGGACATCATGTAGCGTATGACACACAATGTTGCCTCAAGATGGAGGCAATGTGAATACAGGCAAAACTGGGAAAATAAATTGAGTGTAAATGCAATGTCAGTTTGCATGGTGGTACCAAGAAACATCGGAGACCCGATGTCCTGGGGGTATTTTTTGACATCAAATGCCTCTTTGAGCCATGTGGGGTCGGCTTTCTATGGGAGCACCTGCCTTTCTGTGATCATGGACATGGATGCATGGAGACCTCTACTCAATAGGTTGTTAAATTGTTGCCTAGGATTGCGAACATATCCTGTCTGATGTAGGTGCACTACTCATCACTCATGGTCATGCTCAATCTTTGTGCCAAGGAAGACGCAAGCCGGATTGAGATCCTTCATCTTTTATGCAGATTAGAGGAGATCCTTCACAGCCCAGACAGCACAAGGACCCAGAGAGGCAATGAAAAAGGGTACTGACAATTTACTCACAAAGAACGTGGTATTTATTGGACTACAACAATAGCCACAGTAGCAAGGGTGGTACAGGTATCAAGGTTCTAGAAACACAGGGATTGCTTTGACCCATACAAGGTTTGCAATGGTGCAAGATGCAATCAGTACCATCGTCAATTCAGGTGGATGCACCAAGTTGATCTCCTTATTGAGTCAACCATAGCAGAACGTGTTGTTTACATCCATTTAATGGAGCTCCGACTCATGCTGAGCTTCCTTGCTCAACATTGCCTTGGTGGTTGTGTACTTTCCCACAAGGGCAAAGGGAGCATCAATGTCCACGCTAGGCACGTAGGAAAATCCCGTAGTAATGAGCAAGCCTTGTATCACTCAATGATGCCACCAGGCTTGCTCTTGCGCTTATACACACAATGGGCAGTGATGGTCCTACAATCCAATGGAAGCTCCACCTTCTCATAAAGAAACTGCCCTTTGATGGAATCAAGCTCTTTGAGTATGTCTTGCATGCGGTGGGACCAGACTCGGTGATTGCAAGGGCACGAAAGAACTTGTCCGCAATCAAAGAGCACCCAAGAACTTCGTTGGGCGGTAAAATAGTGGAAGAAGGCCCAAGTGTGTCCAGACTAGTGGCATGTGCATGCTGGGCAAGAAGAAGGGCTACAGCCTAGACAGAGGGACAAGAATTCATAGAACAACTAGCAGAGGGAAAAGAGTGAGAGGAGGATGACAATGGATGAAAGCAAGCGCCAGGTAGCTGACTGAAGGTTCCGAGGGCAGACAAAGATGGAGCACATGGCTAGTCCATAAGTGGAGGGACAAGCATGTAATCAAACTGAAGTATAGACATACTTGGTGAAAAGCCAGGTGATTTTAGAGGCAATGATGTACGTGATGATGGAGACGGTGATGCAAATGCTGCACCAGGTGGCGATGCATGCTTCGGTCACGTTTTTGGTCCAGCCAACAGAACGGAATTTGTGGACCGTCGGCCAAAGCTTTTGCCGGTCCTCGTGGCTGTTGGTAGATTTGTGTTGGTCTGTGATGCATCGTGTCATGTCATGTCATGTCATGTCATGTCATGTCATGCCATGTGTTTTTGTGTCACTTTGTGTTGTTTCACATCGTGTCATGACATGACTTCTTGTGTCATGTCATGTATAAAACAATAATGAGGTACATGATTTTCCCAAAACTTATCTTCACAATATTTCCCATCTATTTGTATGTGATTTTGTACATCTACACGTGTTACTATAAAATAAATATTAACATGTATAACTTTAAGATTCCTAGCCAGAGATTTCTCATTCTTTGTCTGTTTTGCACTCTTCCAAGACCACAAAATAGAAACATTTACACTACAAGACTAAATAGTATCACATACAAGACAAAAGCAATAAGGCTATTGTACATATCAAAAGGCTTGAGCCTAAGCATGCCCCCTTGTTTGGCACATTTTTCGAAAATCGTATAGTATACCATGATTTTACATGTGTGACCATAGTGAAAAACTTTTGTACAAGTGTGCTATAATTTTTTAATTGATGATGATAAGTAACTGTTATGAGGCTTCCTATCCTTGCTGTCACTGGTGTGGCGACACTACCTAGACAACCAATCTGCTCGTAAACAAGCAAGTGCAAGGAACAACAAAGGTTAGGCTAGGGAGACGAGCAAAACTTCATCAGCTCCAATAGGTTAGTAGTGTTGAGGAAGAATTACAGCTGAAAATCACACAAAATAAATACATGCCGCAACGCATGGTGGATGATGCATGTGAGAGTGTTTTTTGTCCACAAACCTGTTCAAACTCACTGTTTTGGTTTTAACTCTGTCCACATGCATCCAAACTCAACACCATCTGAACTTAGAGGTGCAGATCTTGAGCCAGATGCTATGACTGGTGACACACACAGATCGGGCATCAATCGGTGGATACACAATGCAAAACATGTAAATCAGGCTGAAAACCAGTCCACCGAGAAATCTCTAGACATTGTAGAAAACCTACTGAGTGTCCTAGCAAGCACCCGAGATGCCATGGCAGCTGTCTAGCAACTGCTGGTGGGTGGGACCACCACCTTTTGGTCCTTCGGTGCCACTTTGGACCACACTAGAGATCTGGAAAAGCATGGAAACGGTTGAGAAGTCACAATAAACCGTACAAATAGACAAAGAAAGCTTACATGACAATAATCCTCCATGACCAGGTAGTGCGCATGTATATACATGTGCATAAATGAAACAAGTACGCAAGGAGATGCTCAACAGTCAACACACACTTACTCCACTCTAAGCCACTCTTATGTGAAGGGCAAGTCACGACAAAGAATGGCCATCACAAACTTTTCGCGCGCCAGTGCCTTGGTCAGGAAGTCAGCCCGCTGCATGTCCATGCTCACCGAGATGATGGAGATCACCTGTCACTCCACAAGATATCGCACAAAGTAATTCTCAACAACATTGTACTCTTTGCATACATGAAACAAACTAGGGTTCCCTACAATGGCAAATACAATTTGAGTGTCACAGTGCAGATCAATGGAAAGCAGCAAATAATAAAATGTACGGGACAAACACTCTTGTCACACCGTCTCAACAGCCCCTGTCCCAAGCGTAACATAATGAGCCTCCCATGAGCTTTGTCCAATGCAGTCCTACCCACCGTTGTACCATGACACAGTGGTGCTACCTAGCAAGAACACATAGGCTGTGTGAAGACCATGGGGATTCCAGGCCCACTCATTATCTGTGTAGTCTTCGGCTACCACTGAACAACACTGTCAAAGCAGAGTTCAAGCTATAGTATGGAAAGCGCATACCCACCACTCGCATAGCTGCGTGAAGAACTCTTCTCCGGTGACACTATGATAGCTGTGGAAGGAGGTTGACGACCAAGGCAGCGTTGGTTTCGTGTAGTCATGGTCAAGTATATCAAAGAGCCAATTAGGCACATTTACATAGTCACGTCCAACTTCTTCCCCAAATGTGCTAGATAATCTACCTTTTGGGACATCCTTTGTCAAGTATGATGGGGGTGGAGCTGTGAAAAATGTACCAAGGAGGTAAAAAAAACCGCTCACCCATATTGTTTGCGTAATATGTCTTATGTAGCAAGAGTGTCCGCTGGTAACAATCACGCACAATCTCCGCCCCAAAGAAAAGAACTGAAGAACCAAGGTCTTTCATCCTACAAGCAGCTTGAAGCACTACCCCGGCCTCCTTCACAGCCTCCATTATAGGAGATGCGATCAGGAGGTTGTCCTTGAAGACCATGGTGACTGTTAAGCTCTTAGCTGTTTGTCTGATAAATAGGGATAGGTTGGTGTCACTATGCACATAAGTGGCACATGTTAGTTCTCCGGTGATCTCCATGTTGAAGCACACGGATGACTTCTTCAGGCCATACAAGGCCTTGCACAAGTGCCAAACGTTATCACCAACATCTAAGACATGTGGTTGGACCATGTAGATCTCTTCCTCTAGTGTGCCATGGAGGAATACGTTGTTCATTTCCATGTGGTCCTGTTTTCCGTCGTGGTGAGCACAATCCCAAACAGAGCACGGGCGGTGGTCATACAGCTAACAGTTATGAAGGTGTCACTGAAGTCTACACCCTCAATTTGTGAGAACCCCTTGGCTATCAAGTGGGCCTTGTAGCAATCCAGTGTGCCATCGGGCTTTACTTTGTTGCAACAATTGGCCAAAAGGTCCTCAGCCAATGGGCATGAAAATCACGAAGTTTTCAGGCGTTATGCTATGAATGCAATGAAATGAATGCCAACTCTGATTTTAGGGGCTCGTGTGCGTCAAGGACGCAACACTCCGCCCCCCCCCCCCTTATAACCTTCACATCTCGACTCATTGCAAGACGTAGATCGATGCTCGCTAAAATAGTCATTGATCTACTGATCAACATCTCGAGGGCTATCGGATCGGTCCCACCTGTCGTGCAATGCATCGCAGCCCTGCCACTTGACAAGATGCTCTGTGACTTTGCCTAATCCACTTATGTCCTCGCGTTCGTACTCCATACCCTTGTTTGCTTTGACAGGTGGTGACAAAGGTACGTCTCTACCGGAGAAGTGCTTGCTGGGGTCCCGACACCGTTTTTGTGGGCTTATGTGGAACACCGAGTGTGTCTTGGCATTCACTGAGCTGGCTAGGACGCAATCACCAACGTGGAATTTGGCGTACATCTGTTGCTTGTCGATTGATTGCTTCATTGCTATTTGTGTGGTCCAAAGCGTCCGACATGGTTGATTGGGTATGGTGTGAAAGCCCCGCCGTTCGATGTTGACTGTTGGTGTGCTGCTTGAACTCTGCACATGAGACATACTTACACGTACTTCATCATAAGCCACCTCGAAAGTTCTTTGACTAGTTTTTGTGAATGTCTCGGAGTTGTATGCGACCTTTGCGACTAGTTGCTTGACCAGCCCATCCGTGCCATGTGAATTGCACAAAGTTTGAAGCGATTGTTTAAGCATCCCACTGATGTGTTACACAATTGGTTGCTCTCCACTATTGTATTCCTAGAGGAGAATAGCTCAAGTTGTTTGATTGGACATGTCGATGGCCATGATGTAGTCCATTGTTGGATCCACCAATTGTAAGGCTAGCTCCACTGTCACAGCATTTCTCAAGGACTTGGATGCTTATTATTTTTAGTGATCACAACTCTACTTAGTGGTCTTACGAATGAGATCAGAGAGATGGACTAATACTCTAGCGTAATCATGTTTGAATCAATGGTAGCAGTTACCGAAAAACAAAAACATTTAGACGACTCTGAAATTGGTGGGCTTCGTGACTGATCCATCGTGGTCTTTCTTCCATTAATGATGTGGTCCAAAACAATGATGAAACGATGCACAAAGTTTCACTTTGAGATTTTATAAGAAAAAACATTTCTATGTATAGCTGCAAGCACTTGTTGAAGGTATCCATCGTGCTCCTCCAATGAATTTTCACACAAGAATGTCATCAAGATACAACACATCAAACTCGTTGAGGTGTGGAGAAACAATGTTTTTCATTGCTAGAACAAGTGTTGGCTAGGCATTTGTGAGGGCGAACAATGAGACCGTGAAGTCAAAGCAAATGTGCGGCAGCATCTTCTCAATGTCCTCTGTCCGATGTGCGGATTTGGTGATAACCACTCCGCATGTCAAGATTGGCGAAAATTTGAGCTCCTCATAATGGGTCGAAAAACACGACTGCTCATCAAAGAGGGTATTGATTCTTGATGGTGATGGTGTTCAATGCTCTGTATTCCACACACGTTTATAAATCAAATATTACTTTTTATTTAGATTATCGAGGATAGGTATGGTGATGTGGATTGGCAAATGATTCCATGCCTAAACAACTCGTCCAATAGGTCTTTCAGCTCGGTCTGCTCACTGTCCCTCGTCCAAATATTACATTGCGGGGGAAATTCTTGAGGAATTTTGTGGAGGAAAAACACTTAAAAATCCCCGATTAATTGTGCAAACTCCTCCAGTACTATTGCAAACTCCACACATTTGGAGGCAGATGAGGTTTTTAAGACTATGAGGTCAGTTGTTTGGAATTCTTCCTGTTTTTCTAGTTTCAACATGGACTATCCATCAGGAGCTCTTCTTCAAACACATAAATAGCTACCTCAAGCAAGATGGGTTATCATGCATTGTCATGTTGTTGTCATTGTCACTTCCATTACTGCTTCTTCCCTTACAATTCTAGTTACCACTATTGCAAAGTGGTTCGCTCAACCAGAGAGATGTGTCACGTTTGCCCATTAATGCTCATGTGATTCCACTGTTTTTTCAGTCTTGCGGATTGTGCCAGTGAAAGAAACCCCACCCGATAATGATTTTGTGGTCACTGATTGGACAAGTCCTCTAGACAGTTGCATCCTAGAGTCCCCGATTTGCAATCTAAGAGGTTTGCAAAGTTGACAAATCTGCAGTAGTACATTGATGGATTTTTTAAACTCTTGATTTGGACTTCAAAACCAGATTTTAAACCATATCTTTGGTCATAAAGCTATCAGATGCCCCCCATCTAGTAACGTCAGTACCATTTTGTGCTTCTTGCAACCCCTCGGGTACACCGCTAGCAACATCAGCAGTTGATTGTCCTCATATGCCTCGTCAGATTTTTCGATGTCAGGAACCCTCGTCTGTGTGTTGTAAGTTGTTTGGATGGGCGATCAGTCAGCGAAATTTTCTTCCAACCGAACTGGAGCATCACCGTTTACCCTTGCACTCTGCCATTTCCTGAATCCTCAATCCTTTTGCGACTTCATTCCCCTTTTTGGCCTGTTTTTGCTGTTTCTGATAGTCTTGTAAAATGAGGCCAGATTTCCTACAAGTGTAGCACAGCAGTTCACCCTGCTTATTTACAGTTTCAATCTCCATTGAATTATAAGTCTCCATTGACTAGGACTTCCCACCACCATAATGATGATTGTGGCCTTATGGTCACCAGCTGTTGGATTCTTGCATTTGCGTGTTGTAGTCAACCTTACCGATGCAATCATTAGTGGAACACCAACCTGGATGCCACTATTGTAACGGTTTGCCTCGTGGCACATTTGATGCCGTTGTTATACCTAAAAGAGAGCTCATCGGTGATGATGTCACTGTTGGTGATGATCTTACAGAAACTCCGTAGTCGGAAGAGTCGTCCTCAGCAGCGTCGTCGTCTGCAGCGTACTTGTCAGGAGCATCGTCGTCGGGTGAGTCGTCGTCAGCGTTGTTGTAGGTAGCAGCATCTTGGGCACCAGCAGCAATGTTGGCGCGGGTGGCTGCCGCAGCAGTGTCAGCAGCAGCAGACACAGAAATTTTTGGGTTTGTAGCGCCAGCAGCGGCATCTGGGGAAGAAGTGGTTGCAAAGTTAAATGGATTACTGCCTGGGG
>SZWC01009604.1:52366-68284 GCA_023375785.1 Penium margaritaceum
TCCTAGCCTTCGGTCCCCATCACTGTGCCAGGGGTAACAAGGTGCTCTCCTTGCCCCCACGGGCCACGTCAGATTGCACTGGTCGTCAATGTGTAGTTGCAAAGGCACGGGGAACAATGGATTTCCTACAAGCGCGAGGTCCTTGTTTAGACGGCCAGATCTTCGCGATCTGGTTTCCAACATTGGTCTGAAACCCATAGTCTGGTTGCCATCGGATTCCCATAGCAAACCACACAATTTTGACTAGAGTGTCTAAAAGAAATAAAAAACACTGGGGGGTGAGGGATGACACCATCCGCATATCCCTAAACGTTCGTTTCCTATTGGCCGTATCCATGTACCCATGCAGAAATGCGTCAAATCAGTGTCAAACATAAGAAAAGATGTACAAACAGATTTATATTGGTTTATCCGGCAAGTTTGAACGATTTCTATCTTCTCCCCACGGCACGCCACAATCGGTTTGGTCTCGTGGCGTGCGTTCACGAGTGGGCAGCACTCCCCAGGCGGAACTCGTTTGCCAAGCCTTGCACGCACATACGCACACACGCACGCATGCACGCACACACGCACACACACACACACACACACACACACACACACGTATGCATGCACGCACACACGCATGGACAGCCGTACGCACGCATGCACGCATGGACACACGCACACACACTACACGTGCAACACGCACAGTACCCAGCTTACTGCTGACGGTGCCCTTGTTGCTGCTCTGGTTCTGCTCGACGTAGTCCTCGCCTTGCCGAAGTGCTTCCTGCTGATGTTGGTGCTAAAACCTCAGTGGGATGCAACAGCCGGGTGGCGTATGGCAAAAACTGGCCATTCACCACCCGACGTACCCTTGCATCCTCCCCCCATCCCCCCCTGCTACGGCATTAGCGCACCGCGCCAGTCGCGCAGCGTGCCGACGCGGATGGTCTCGATATCCTCGCTGACGCCGGTCCCCGCAAGAATGTCCCTGTGTTCAACGTCTGTGATGTTCATCCACGTGATATCCATCAACGTGATGTACAGCGTGATGTGCACCCATGTGCGAGACAGTGCGTTAACAGTGTGAAAGCTTTGGGGGAAATTCCCAAGTAGCCCCTAGTTTGGCTAGACGTCATCAAAGCGCCCCCAGTTTTGAAATCATTCTTAATGCACCCCACATTTTTTTTGTTTCATTTTCAGTTAGCCCCCGAAATTCGATTTCAACTTCATTTTTGTCTTGCCCCCACGGGAGTACCTCGCAAACTACAACCGGCATCCACCAACTGACGCCAATCTCTAAAATTAGTATTTTTGCTAGACTAGCCAAAGAATTGATCCTAGCTACAAATACTACGGACATCAATATGTGATTGTGCTTATACCATGCAAAATAAACTTTGTACAATGCTAAACACGGGAAAAAATACATTTCTACTGTATTCTATGAAACATTTGAATATAACGCTCACAATTGTTGCACGGAAACTTGTACAATTGGCCAGCGTTGCTAGGGGATGCCACCATAAACCTCCACGATTGGTCAAACTTGTGATATTGCTTCCTTATGTGTACCAAAATAAAGACATTTGATCACGGAAACCCACGAGATATAAATGTAGATTCTTTTACTCAGTTACTATGTAACTCTGTGGAGGCTTTGCCTGCAACACCCGACTCTTGTTCTTTTCAATCCTTTGCAGACAGTTTTAAAATTTCACACAAGACGCAGAAATACAGCCAATTTGCGTTTTGGATTAGCAAACCTAGAACATGTGGTTTTTTCTTTCGAACTCTAGGTTCACTGACCGCGTCTACGCGGATGCCTCTACGGACGACGAGCCATGAGGTCATGACTCACGCCTCATGACAGTGACGTAGGACACGGTCAAGAGTGATTGGTGCCTGAACATGAAAGGTTGGATAAGTTGGGCTCAGAACTACAGCAAGTTGTTTCGCCCACACTAGCTTCAACGGTTCTCAGATCATTCACCATTTGAACCTGGCTCTCTTTGTTGCAATGCTCAACAAGATATCATAGATTAATGATAAGTTTGACATATTTTATTTTTAATAGCCTTCAAACCCATGTTTTAAATACATATTTACTGTTATCAGTCTCATAAAAAAGACCAACCACTGTATTCATTTTCATAATTTTAATAACAACCGATCTGGAGCATATGATATCATTTATTTCAGACCCACCCTCATTGTTTTTCATGAGAGATGAGAGTAGATCGATATCAAAATCACTCTGGAAACTGACAAGCCATGTTCGAGATGTTCCTCGCCAAGCCGAGGAACGTCAGCCATATTAGGAGCACCGCCGTCGAGCGCAAAATCACGGAACACCCAAAATACCACACATAACTTTGCACATGTACCAAACGTGACATTCTTTTGCACTTCTCCTCGTGCATTTACTTATGACGAATCAGTCCAGTAATAGATTTGTCTTTCAAAGAACCGCTTTGAAACAAACTATAACAACCACATACATGGAAGTTTATGTAAAAGAAAACATATCGCTAACTAATTTTGTAGCATACTAAACAATAAAAATTACACCAAAAAACACCTTGTTTCCTGTTCCACAATGGTTGAAAACTAGCTGTAATTCGGGTTCAGAGGAGGGGAAAAAGGCCCGGTATGGAGATTAGATGCCTCAAAAGTACACCGGTTTGGCCAGTCAATTGCCGACACGGTGCTTAAGGTTGTTGTCCGTCATGGTAAATGTGCTCGCACACTAGAGCACAAAGTTTTAAGGTAGAAAAAACATCCACGTCGAAGATTCTACCGTGCTCCACTCGAATTAGCATGATATCTTCTGTTTCGCCACCATTCCAAACTGGCACGTAACATGGCACCAGTTGTTCAAAAAAGAGTAATAAAAAAGAAAACCTTCATGAAAGGGGTGTGAATTCAGGGGATAATACGGTATTGGTATACTATACATGTTCACGTGTATGTTTGTTGATAATGTCCTATGCGTTTATGGTCGTCTGTACTCTTTTGCACATGAGCATGCATGCCTAAGATATAGTGGCCTTAGCTATCATAGTCTCATAACACTGTAGATGTTCATTTTTTATGAATTGATGGCTTGCACAACGATACAACATCAACAAGTTCTCCAACATTCAGAGATTTCACAACAAGTGATAATCTATCGTCCCCTTCACCAAGATTACTTACAAGTGATGAACATCAAAATCACATACCAAATGTAACCCTCCTAACAAGTCTCTTTTCCATCCATTGCAGGCCATGACACCAAAACAGTGTGAGTCACCTCCTAAACCAAAAGGACTTAGGAAGCAATGTGAGACAATGATAGCCTAAAAGGCCATAAGCAAGAATGTAATATTTCACCACTTGGCAGTTGATGACCTCGCAATGTATGAGGAGGATCAGAGCAAGGGAGCGGTGCAGGATGGTGGAGCAAGTTTTTTACGTAACATAGAGAATGAGGGAGAAGAAGGCAAAAAAGATCACGGTAAGATGGATGACAATGTTGGTGATGATCTCTTTCACAAGCACAGGTGGTCATAACAGGAGGAAGAGGAGGAGCGGCCGTGAAGAGGGTGATCAAAATTGGAAGTGCCTGAGGAGAGGATGGGCAATTACACTTGCTTGCCGCACATTGGGACCTTGTCTGCAAGTTGCTCGAGAAAAACATAGTCTTCTTATCCCTATATGTGTCACTGGATGGACTCTTCACTACTTCAAAGACTACAGGTACAACTTTGCAAGAGATGTTCTTCTACCGTATTACCGCAATTATTCGGAAGTGTTTTTGCGAAGGTGTTTTTATTTTTAAATTTTCAACCAACCGGGACCGAGTTTTGTACCGTTACAAAAGTTCCCTCATGTAGGGTCACTAGAATTCGAAGTGACCGGGCCTTGTCATACGCTCGTGTGTCAAAATCACGAGTGCGTTCGGGTGTCCGAATTTGCGTGCTCGAACTCGAGCAAGCGAATCAACAGCCAACCTCGCGTGGAATTTATCGACGTCCACACAACGTCTGCGCTTTGTGAAGGCGTTGCCCTCACGCACAAAGGGTAACGCCCTCCAGGAGCTCTGTGCCTCTATGAAGTTGAGTGCGGTGCTCCGCAGCTTTTTTTTTTGTAGTGGGCGGCATCAAACCTCTCCCACAACAAAAAAATATTGTTGTGGGCGCTACCCAGAATAAATATTCCTACGCGCTCATGAGGCGAGCGGCACCACCGGATCTGGAAGCCCACGACAACTTGACAAAAAATTGGTCAAGCGATGATGTACCACCGGGAATTGAGCCCGGATCCCTCGGCCAGCGGAACAGGTAGCCGACAGCGACGCGAATTTGCGACGACGTCGACTTATCGGAGGGCCTCACAGAGGGTCGCCATGCCACTCTCCGCGACGCCCTCTGATCAATAAATGCACCGATACAACTCTGGTTTCGCTAGTGATCCTGACATTTTGTAGCGACAAACTGTCGTGGAGGAGATTGGTGGGACACCCTCCACGAAAATATACATCCTTGAAACACACACGATACAATTGTAGTATGCCGAACAAAAAATCGGTCAGACCCTTACCTGCCATGTCATTGGCGCTCACTACAAGGTACAAAATAAACAGTTATGAAACACCACAGAGGCCACCACCTCTACACAGAGTGGCCTCGAGAGTGGTCAATGTGACGGTCGATGACCATAGCTGTCTTCGCCGGCCAGATTTGAAGTGACCCTTGAAGGGGTTTTTTCCCAGCTTAAGTCGAAGCCTATGAAGGACAAATTTACAATTGTCATAGAAGTACCCAAGAGGAGTAAATGACAGTCTTTGGAAATGATCACAATCAAATTCCTTCTGAATAATTGTGGTAATACGGTGTGTCTTAAATTCTCATGTATAAAGTATCATGGGTGATGAAAATTGATGTCAAAGTAGCATACCATAGCAAAAAGGGTGAAGTAGCCAAAATACCGTACAAACTTTAAGTGTGCCTGTGATATCCCCACCATGCACAATAACATACACCATTCACCCACCATTCGGAAGAAAAACAACAAGCCCCCCACCATGCGGAAGATTAACCATCTGACCACCCCGTTTTCCATGCTAAATCGCGACATGTGCCAAGGACTAAACATGAAATAATGTGCAATGGCACATCCTGCCAATCGATGGTCAACAACGAATGATACTAGTTGAAGGCACCAAACGCCACTGATTTGCTTGGACACACACGTGTCATGCGTGAGTGGGCCCTAACGCATCAACGGCATCCACTGCTTGCGATCAACGACTTTTGTCGCTAACCATTGATGCTCTAGGACCCCCTCAAATCATGCCTAAGGGGACCCCATCGCATCGACGAGCTGGGTTGCATGCGTTGAGCGACTTTCATTGATGGCCGTCGATCCGCCAGAGCTCCTCTCATGTGAGAACTCTGAAATCATACAATCCTAGGAAGAAAAAGGGACCAGCTTGCAGAGTATAAGTGTCAAAACGGAAAAATTAACGATGAAACCCAGTGAAGAACCCAATGTTGGTTATGATTGTGATGACACACGCAAGTGACCTCTTGACTCTACACACGCACATATATATCATCACTGCAGGTGACTGATTCGGACTAAAAGCTCTCTGGTGCAAAACTGTGGCGCAACATGGAGCACACAGTTGTGGCAACACCATCAAATCCTCAAGTGGTGGCAACAGCACCAAGACCAATCTTATGGAGAGCTAAATTGTAGTGATGTTGCACATTGTTACATAATAGAATGGGGCACATCCTTATTGGAGTGCATGTACCACATGCAAATGTGGTGTGTGTGATTTCTCGCACCTTTGCATGTTCTCAGCCTAGTGAGCCAGGTTGCTGATCCCTCCGGACCACACGTCCGGTTTGTGCCGGCGTGTGAGAAACCACCTGGAGCACTCGCGCTCTAGGGTCGGGTTTGATCCTTGGGTGGCGTCCAGGCCCCACGTCGAGAGCCTCGCGTGGGTGGCCCGGTCAACCGGCACTTACCACTTCGCTCGCTCCTTACTCGTTCACTTGTTCGATTGTCTTTAACCTCTCTTGCACTAAGTGAGATTGCCCCACCCGATCCGTGTCTTCACTCTCATGCCTGCCTACTTGCCTATCCTAGCAACTGCGGCAGCATACTGGTATCAGAGCAGGAGGGAACGTCCCTCCTTGCTACGCTCCTGAGAACTCATCGGGCCATTCTTAATGTGCGGATGATCCCGTCCAAGTCCACAGACGGCGTCACCTCTGAACGGCCGCCGTCACCTGGGCCCTTCTTCGGCCTCCTCGCGCATTTTGACCACGCTGTGGTCACGTGCGCTGCCCTCGCCATTCAGCAGCCACGTGCACGCATCGTGACCCTCGAAGCACCCGGTGCATGCACAACTCTCGTGGTGAACCAAACCGGTGCAGTCGTAGGCTCCGCCTCTTTTCGTCTCCAGCATGGGCATTGACCACGTTTGGTCTTTGCTGGCGTACTCGCTCCCCAGCAATCGCACCCCTGCCCTTTAGTCTACTTGCACTGCACCCTTGATCCACGATAAAGGGGGGAAGGAGGGAGGACTCACACTGTGCTTCCACCACAGCAGTCACGGCGTCAGCAACTCTCCACTGACATCCCAACCCCCCCCTTCTTCTCTCTCTCAGCAGCTGAGCTCTGCCTGGCTCTGTACGCTCGTCGAGTGCACACCGGGCACCTCGCTCATTGCCTGTTGACAGCACCAGGCAACCTGCCCTTCTCACCTGCCGTGACTTGGCCCTCTCATGCCCGCACAATGCACAGTCCTCTCTCGGACTTCAACTGCAGCAGCCGCCTCACCACCCTGATTCAATCCCATCGTCTCAGGCTGCCTGCTTGACAGCCAAGTGTTTGGCACCCTGGCTTCCCCTCCTGTGACAGAGCCCATCCCCACGTCACCCACAGCTGCGCATGAGCATTGCCGCATCGACGAGGAGATAGCATATTACAAGAGGAAGGCGGAACAGGAGGTGTGGTCAAGAGTTCGCCGCAGCAGTCCGGGGTACTACCCCGGTGAGGACTACGATCCGGCCGACTATTACGAGAGAGAGGACACACGAGACTACGCGGCCTACTGTCAGTCCGCCGGAGACGTCTCACCAACGGCACAGAATGAACCACTCATGGCACCACCACATGAGCGTCGACCTCTCCAGTCACCGGTAAGCCCACCCATTGCCCATAGGACTTGTCAGCAGCAGCGTCGCGCTGCCCATCTTCGAGCAGCACCACCCCTTGCTGCAGCGGTACCTTGGGCATCTACACCTCGTCGGGCCGCATCTCCTGCTGGATCATCTACAAGGTCAGTTCTTGCTCCATCCCCTGACATTCGGATAGCTCTGCAGGCTGCTCTTGTTTCCAGTGCTGCTGTTGCTTCTACCTTTGCTGCCTCTGCATGTGCTGCACGCGCACCAGCCAGCACCGCAGCTGGCAGGGCCATTAGAAGCAAGGGGCTTGTGATCCCCGCATGGCATGCAACAATTTTTCAAGACATCTTGTCATTTTTTCTCCCTTTGACATTGTCATATGCGTTGTTTTCAATGAAACGTTTTCATGTTGTTGAAGTTCGTTGGTCACTCACACATTTCTTTCCCTTGTCTCCACCCCCGTGCACACACTTGTATAGATTGATTGACATGGCCTCACCTGGAGAGACGCCAAGCTATTCTACCATGGCTGACGTCTCGGGCGTGCTTCTTCCAGGAGTGTTGTCTGACACTTTTGTGGCCATGACCTGACTCTTATTACTCGTGGAATAGATGCTAGGGCCCGTACTCTTTGACTGCCGTGCCCTGCGTCTTACTTGCCTTGAGTGTCTCATGGGGAGCTGCATTACCCGGGTGCTGATCCTTGGGGGCCACCTTGCCGGGTTTTACTAGTGCAGTGGTGAGTAGCCACCGCTCGGCTTTATGTTGAGCGGTCGGGCTCGACCCCCGGGTGGCGGTGTGCATCCGCCAGGGCGTGATGCACGAGGCGAGTGCACACTCACCGGTCACTAAGTCTCTCTCGCTCCTCTCACTATTATCTATCTTGGTTCAATTGAGCTAATGAAGGCAAGTGTTCCCGCATCCATGGCATCAACAACACCTCGCCCGTTGGTGCATGCTTTCATATGCTGTTCCTAGGATGATTCCTAGCAACTACTAGTATCAGAGCAAGTGTGACTCTCCCCCATAGCCCATCGGTCCTCGGGACACACGCCGGTGCATCTTCCGCACTCGTGGTACTCTTGGCCACCCAACACCATCATGGCTTGGGATTCTCGTCACCATACCTTCGTACCGAGCAGCAGCATCTAGCAGGCTCTCAGTGCCGCCTGCTGACTTACCTGCAGTACGCCCCACAAGATCGTGCACGACCGCCCTCGCAGCACGCACTCTCCGAACCATCTCAGCACAGAGGTGTCGAAGCTGCTCGTGGTCCCGCCCAGCTTAGCGCACTCTCTCGGTGTGCCTTAGCCTGCACAGCTCTCCTCTGCTGCGCTCTGCAACCCGCGATTGCTCCCATCTCTCGCAGTTGCGCATTGGCGGAAAGTCACCCGGTGCCACCTCTGTTGACACCGCAGCCATTTTCGTACCTCGGCTACACTCAGCTTCTTCCTGAGCCGCCACATTGGATTCTCCACCTCTGGATGGCCCTCCCAACGAGGAGCTCCACTCACCCCGAACAGCAGCACGCCACGCCGACGACAGATCAGAGGTCTATCACTCTCTCTCTCCTCCGGACACAGACACTCCCCTGTGGTTCTACATGCTAGACATTGACTACTGGCGCGACAAATTGGCTGCACTGGACGAGAGGGAGGCTGCAACACGGGAGGAGGAAATCAATCGTCAAGTGTACGTACCTGACGATCTCCCACCATCTCCACCTCTTCCTCCAACCATGCAACCGCCCACCGGCACGCAGTCTTCCAGCCCGGCATCAGCCTCTAACACCACATCTTCACCGGCACCTACCACAGCAGCAACTGCTGAACCATCATTTCCCCCAGAGGCCCCAGGTGTGATCCCGGTTCTCCCGGTTCACACCGACTGTGTTGGCTTGGCTGGTGCAATCTTGGACGCAGCCGCATGTGCAGCAGCAACCTTTGCAGCGACTGCTCGCGCTTGCAGGGCTCCCACTCAGACCGCTATTGGTCGTGCTGCTGAAGCCTACACTCACACGGCAACTTCTCTCACACTGCTTGCCACGGCAGCAGCCAACATCGCCACCCAGATCATAGCAGCAGCAGCATCTGTTGCCACTGCCGCCTCATCTGCTGCAGACTCCACTACAGTCGCCGTCGCCTCCATTTGTGCATCCACTGCATCTGCAGTCTTGACCCTGACTGGTGTTCGGCGGGAGCTTACCCCCCACGTCGCCACGGGCGTTTTGGTCGCGTCAGCATCAGCAGCCGTGGCTGGGGCTACGGTTACCGGACTACTTTGTCTCACTGTGGCAGTTGCGGGGTGGGTGGCCATCCTCTCCTCTTCAGCAGCAGCAGTGGTGGCACCCCTCTTCGCCTTGCTGCCCCGGCACTACAGCGGTGAGCGTCTCCTCACCCCACGCACTCTGCATTGTATCCATCCTCTACCTCCTTCTCTCTCCTTCTCCCATACTCTCCAAGCATGCCAGGACCAGAGGAAACCATAGAGGCTCTTCAAGCTGCCCTTAGCGAAGCACAGGTAGCACGTCACAAGGCAGAAGATGAGCTCTTTAGGAATAGTGAGGCACAGCACGAATTAGCTACCATAGTGGCGACCCTAGTCATAGACCGCTTGCGGACCGTTCCAGCTTTTGCGGCTGTTCTCCCTTCTGATGACACGGCGTCTGCTGACTCCTCTGTCCCACCCAGCGGTGCTATTCCCAACTCCTCCTCTCCCGCTCTCTCAGCAACTGCCTTAGCTCGGGCACTCCTACCCACACGACAAAGGGACTTTGAAACTCCACCACCACAGTTCACATCCAAACTGACCTTCACCTCCTCGGAGACGCGCTTCAGTGCGTGGGTCCAAGGAGAACAGCTGTGGGAATACTACTCACCCGCAAAGGCACCGTTCGTGCCACGACCAGCAGAAGCAGCCCGCGCCGTTTGTGCCCTCATCACCGCCGGTCCAGAAAGCCTGCTTGACGACATCGGTACGTACAATGCAGACCCCATCCGTGGCACTCTCGCAGATTTTGTCGGTGCATACGCTCTCATCCGTCGTCGCAAGACGGTCACCCGGCATGCTGCCCAGAGTGCCCTGACCGTTCAATTTAACACCCTGCAGATGCGCGCTGATGAAACTGCCGACGAGTATTGGGCGCGAAGTTTGCGTCTGTTGCATGACCTTGGCAAAGCTGCGCCTGGTCCCCTATCTGCCTGCTTGTCCATTGTAGCTGGACTGATCTATGAACTCTCGGATCTCTATCTACATGTCTCACAGGCAGAACTTGAGCGTCTTGCCTCCTCACCTCTCCCTGCGGACACTCCCCCGGGGATTGGACCTCTCTATGACTTTACCGCCTCCCGCCTCACAGACTGGTGGAACAGTCTCCAAAACAAGCGCATGCATCGCGCTGCCCTCGCTGCCGTGACCACCTCCTCTTCCTCCCCTGCAGCCGTTTCTGCTCTCTCTTCCTCCAACTCCTCTGCTACCTCTCATGTGACTCAAGCAATGGCCCGTCGTGGAGGCGGTGGCTCACACCACAGCGGGGGCGCAAGTGGGGGAAAGGGCAAGGGCAACTCCTCTGGCGCTCCCATTGGCTCTGAAGTCACCTGCTGGAACTGTGGTGCTGCTGGCCACTCTGCGCCCAAGTGCCCAGCCCCACGGGATGATGTCCGCTTGGCGTCATTCATGCGAGCTCATTGGGCCCGCACAGGCGTCGCACCCTCTCCAGCCGCAGCGACAGCAACAGTGGCCTCTCCATCCTCTTCCACCTCAGCGTCCGTCCTCTCCACCACATCCGCACCACTTCAGCCATCTCCTTCTCCTCCCAACACTTGGGGCTGGATTCCGCCCCCTGGAGGACCCCCTTACCATGGACCGCCCTCCTCGCACTACTCAGCACCGTCTTGGACGCGGGATGACAGGCTGTCATCTGATCGCTCATCCGACCGGTCGGCTGACCGTTCCTCAGACCATCGTGACGAGGAACGTGCCCTTGAGCGCCGTCTCATTGAGCTTCTCCAACTTCGTTCTCAGGGAGGTGAGAGTGTGAGTGACCAGTGTCGTGCGTCTGTCTGTGAGTCTGATGCCACTCTCCGGGGTGCAGCATCTGGTGGGGTGCAAGGGGACATGCCTGATGTTTGTGATTGGATTGAGGACTGGCAGTCTCATACGTTTCCCACACGCCTTGGCGCCCCCTCTCCCTTGTCGTCTCGTACCTCTGTTGCCATCTGCCTTGTTCTCCCAACCACTCGTGCGGCTCCAGGCCTCTGGATCATTGATTCAGGGGCCACTCATCACATGACATCCTGTCGTTCCACCTTTGTCTCCCTTGGCCGAGTTGGCTCTGTCCGCTCTGTCCGCACTGGCTCGGGGCAGCTCCTTCCCGTTCATGGCGTTGGCGTTGTCAAGTTTGTTGGCCCTGGTGGCACTGTGTATCTCCCTGACGTATTGTATGTTCCCGAACTAGAGGTCAGTCTGCTCTCTGTCACCACCCTCAATGATCAGGGCATGGACTTCTCGTCCAGTCGTGGCATTGCCTCAATCTCTCTGCGCTCATCTGGACATGTTGTTCTCCGCGGCATACACTGTGACAGGCTTTTTCGTGTGCCACTCTCCCTTCCCTCGTCTTCCGATGCGTCTGCCTTTGTTCATGTGGCACCATCTCTGTCTCTTGCTCACACTACAATCTTGCATCGCCGATTGTGTCATCTTCACATTGCTGCCATACAACGCCTCTTGCGCCTCCAGCCTCCTGTTGGCCTTGATCCCGCCACCTTTGCGCCCCCATGTTCCACCGACTGCCTTGACTGCGCCTCTGGCAAAATGCACCGGTCCCCGTTCACTTCATCAGAGTCCACTACCTCTCATCCTCTTGACCTTGTTCACGCTGACGTGATGGGCCCTCTTCCTCACACATTCCTGGGTGGTTTGGGTCGCTATGTTCTTTGTCTCACTGATGACTTTTCCCGCTACCGCTGGGTCTTTGTCCTCCGCCACAGAAGTGATGTCACTGTCGTCATTGAAGACTGGCTTCCCCAGGCAGAACGTGCCTGTCTCCGTCCTCTGTGAGTGTTTCGCAGTGACCGGGGTGGTGAGTTTCTTGGCCCCACCTCCCGCTTTCTCGAGTCTCGTGGCGTTCACCTTGAGTGCACAGCTCCCTACACCCCGCAACAAAACGGTGTGTCTGAACGTTGGAACCGAACTCTTGCTGACGGTGTTCGCTCTGTTCTTTCTGCGTCCGGTCAATCTCCGTTGTTCGCTTTCTAGACCATGTCCTACATGACATGGGTGTGGAACAGGATCCCTCATGGTCCTCTTCCCCACACTGTCACTCCTTTCGAACGCTGGACAGGTCGTCATGCTGATTTGCGCCTTACGCGTGTCTGGGGCTGCCTTGCCTCTGTCTGGCTTCCGGCCGACCACCGCGATGGCAAACTCTCCCCTCGTGGTCGTCTCTGTATCTTCCTCGGGGTATCCCCCTTCTCCAAAGCATGGCGGTTTTGGGACCCCTCCCGAAGCTGCGTCATCGAGTCTTGGGATGCACTGTTCTTTGAACACTTGTTCGAACGCGACGTCTCTCGTCTCTCTGGGCCTTCTCCTCTGCTTGGTCGGGCTGGAGGTGGTCTGTCCTCTCCTTCTGAGTTCTCTACTCTTCCCTCTACGCGTCCTCCGGCCCCCTCTCCGTCTCCTCCTGTCGCGTCCTCTCCCTCTCCCGGTGCACAGTGTGTCTCTCATGCTGTACCACCGGTCTCTCCCGTTGTCTCTGCTCTGCCCAGCTGTTCTCCTCCTCTTTCACACTCCCCTTCTCCGGATGCCGCCTCTCCAGCTATCTCAACACACACTCCTTCTGCACCTGCCTCTCCAACTGCGGCTGTGTAACCAGTTTCTCCCGTCAACACTGCACATGACACGTCCTCTGGCCCGGTTCCGTCTGTCTCCACGAAACCTGTTCCACCCGTGTCACCCTACACACGCGGAGGTCGTCTTCGTGCTCTCCCTTCTCAATCCCACCCTGTCGTCTCTGGTGACCCGTACCTCCGTGCTCTCGGTCTAATGGCCTCTGGTCTGTCTGTCGCAGCTTCTGTAGTCAACCCCAGCACCGCCCTCGGCTACTCCCTTATTGAGCAGGAGTTTCACTCTGCCCTCTCATCGCCAGCTGTTGGGTATGTTACCTCTTGCTTTGCCACAGCTGGCCTCTCTACACTTCCACCGGAACCTCTTACAGTACAGGCAGCGCGTGCAGCCACAGACTCCTCCCTATGGGAGCAGGCCATGAAGGCTGAACTCGACGCATTGTCAGAGCACAATGTGTATGAGCTGGTGGATCTACCCCCAGGCCGCAAGCCAGTTGCGGCTAAGTGGGTGTACCGCCGCAAACTTCACCCAGACAATACGGTGGAAAGGTACAAAGCACGACTCACTGCGAAAGGGTTCTCTCAGATCCTTAGAGTGGACTTTGACGAGACATTCGCGCCAGTAGGCCGATACACCACTGCCAGGGCACTGCTCAGTCTAGTCGCCCAGCACGATTGGGAGTTGGAGCAGATGGACGTCAACAATGCCTTTTTGCACGACAAATTGGATCAGGGGATCTACATGGCCCAGCCACCAGGTTTCTCAGATGGCACAAACCATGTGTGGCGACTGCGTAAAGCTCTCTATGGGCTCAAGCAGTCACCCCGCTGCTGGAACCAAGAGATCACAACAACTCTGGAAAAGGGTGGCTTCAGAAAAAGTCCAGTGGACCCTGCCTTGTTTCTCAGTCCCCCTTCACAACCGTTGGTGGCCATTCTCGTGTATGTTGACGATCTCCTCATTGCATCTCCCAACATGTCCGCAGTCTCCGCGACTAAGTCCCTCCTCCAAGCAGCCTACAAGATGAAAGACTTGGGACCGGCTCGAGTCTTCCTGGGCATGGAGCTTGAGCGAGACCGAGCACGCCGCACTCTNCTCTATGGGCTCAAGCAGTCACCCCGCTGCTGGAACCAAGAGATCACAACAACTCTGGAAAAGGGTGGCTTCAGAAAAAGTCCAGTGGACCCTGCCTTGTTTCTCAGTCCCCCTTCACAACCGTTGGTGGCCATTCTCGTGTATGTTGACGATCTCCTCATTGCATCTCCCAACATGTCCGCAGTCTCCGCGACTAAGTCCCTCCTCCAAGCAGCCTATAAGATGAAAGACTTGGGACCGGCTCGAGTCTTCCTGGGCGTGGAGCTTGAGCGAGACCGAGCACGCCGCACTCTGCACGTGCACCAGGTTGCGTATGTCCGCAGCCTGGGGGAGCGCTCTCATGCTCTCCTCACTGGAGCACCCTCTGCCTCTACACCCATGACTCCTGCTGGGCAGTCACTGCTAAAGTCCCAGGATCCATCCACACTGGGGGAGAAAGTTGACGTCACTGACTATTTGAGAGTCATAGGGTCGCTGATGTACCTTGCTACCACCACCCGGGCCGATGTGGCCTTTGCTGTCAACTTCCTGTCTTAGTTCTCTCAGTGTCCACGAGAGCGGCACCTGGACGCCGCTCTGCGAGTTGTGCGCTATGCTCTCTCCACACCACGTGTCGGTCTCTTCTTCCGGGCACAACCCTCTCTTGTGGTTGACGGCTTCACTGACAGTGACTGGGCACATGACTCTGATGCAGGCAGCCGCACAGGTTACATCTTCATGGTTGGTGGAACGGCGGTCTCATGGAAAAGTGGCAAACAGGACTGCGTCGCTCGCAGCACTGCTGAGGCTGAGTATGTGGCACTTGGCGCAGGCACGTGTGAGGCCGTTTGGCTGTGTCGTCTTCTCTAGCACTTGCGTGTTCCCATTCATTGCATCACTCTGCGTTGTGACAATCAGAGCACCAAGGCCATTGCTGAAAACAGTGGCATGCATCACTCACGCACCAAGCACATTAATGTGGAGCATCATTTTGTTCGTGAGTGCATCGCTGATGGCATTGTTCGAGTTGCATGGGTGGACACACAATCTCAAAGAGCAGACTTTCTTACCAAGGCTCTCAGTCGTAACGTCTTCAAAAGCGCTGCTCACCCTGTTGGTCTCATCTGTCCCCATAACCCTGGTTGAATGTGTCTCACCAGTCCTCTGTTATTATGCACTTGTATGTGTGCGGGGTTGATTGCCTGCGGGTCATGGGGGAGTGTTGAAGTTTTTTGGTCACTCACACATTTCTTTCCCTTGTCTCCACCCCCGTGCACACACTTGTACAGATTGATTGACATGGCCTCACCTGGAGAGACGCCAAGCTATTCTACCATGGCTGACGTCTCGGGCGTGCTTCTTCCAGGAGTGTTGTCTGACACTTTCGTGGCCATGACCTGACTCTTATTACTCGTGGAATAGATGATGGGGCCCGTACTCTTTGACTGCCGTGCCCTGCATCTTACTTGCCTTGAGTGTCTCATGGGGAGCTGCATTACCCGGGTGCTGATCCTTGGGGGCCACCTTGCCGGGTTTTACTAGTGCAGTGGTGATTAGCCACCGCTCGGCTTTATGCTGAGCGGTCGGGCTCGACCCCCGGGTGGCGGTGTGCATCCGCCAGGGCGTGATGCACGAGGCGAGTGCACACTCACCGGTCACTAAGTCTCTCTCGCTCCTCTCACTCCGGTCTCTCTCGCTCCTCTCACTCTTATCTATCTTGGTTTAATTGAGCTAATGAAGGCAAGTGTTCCCGCATCCATGGCATCAACAACACCTCGCCAGTTGGTGCATGCTTTCATATGCTGTTCCTAGGATGATTCCTAGCAACTAC
>SZWC01009604.1:85220-106416 GCA_023375785.1 Penium margaritaceum
GGGGGAGGGGCATAGAGCATATGATGGTGCATATGCATGTGCATTGTGGATATGCATAAGCATTGTATATATGCATATGCATATACACGATGCAGATGCATGTCCACATGCATTGTGCATATGCACATGAATATGCACAAAGGGGATGGTGGAGGGGGAGGGGGAGGGTTTGAGTGCATATAATGGTGCATATGCATGTGCATTGTGCAAATGCATAAGCACTGTGCATATGCACATGCATATACACAATGCACATGCATGTGCACATGCATTGTGCATATGCACATGCATATGCACAAAGGAGGAGGGAGAGGGGGAGGGGCTGGGTGCATATGAAGGTGCACATGCATGTGCATTGTGGATATGCATAAGCACTCTGCATAAGCATATGCAAAAACACAATGCACATGCATGTGCACATGCATTGTGCACATGCACATGCATATGCACAAAGGGGGAGGGGGAGGGGGAGGGGGAGGGGGAGAAGGACATGTGCATTATGCATATGCATATGCACTCTGCATATGCACCGTGCACATGCAGATGAACCGTGCACATCTATCTGCAAATCATTTACGTAACATGGTGGGTGAGCATGTGCACATGGCCCATGTGTACTCTTTGTGCCATTTTTTTGTGTGCCTTGTGACTACCCCTTGTGACAACTCATAAGCGATGAAAATGGACGCAAGTGATACTCACAACGGTAAGGTTGATGCCACGCATGTTCAAATGACGGCATTGGACCAGTTTTTTAGGGAAGCGATGATAGCGATGAAGATGAAGCAATTGATGATAACAATGATGACTGTGAAGAGATAGGTGATGGTGGTCAAGGTGTCATTGAGGGCGAAGACAATGCTGATGTGGATGGGAATGGCGATCATGACGGAGGACATGAAGACGGTGAACATGTTGGCGAGGACATGAGGGGCGGGGGGGGATGAGGGAGCCGAATGGGACGTGGTTACACAAGGACCAACTGAAACTAACCATCTAGAGATAACAACCATAACACATCTGTAACCTACATTATACAAGTCCCCTAGTGTAGCATCTACATCATCCACACATATACGCATCTCCCTTGGTTGTAGTCTTCTTGATAGCAGGTGGGAGATGCCAAAAAGGGACGTACAAGACGGCAGCCCGCCTTGACATAGCAGATTCGGACCGAGTATCACGGTTGGGGACACCTTCACCTCCAAGAAGGAAGCAACGAATGCGTTGCGTGCTGTGGCAAGCAAAAGTGGATGGTGTCTGCACACATTAAGGTACGCATTAAAATAAAAGGGAGGGTGGAAGGAAATGTAAAGAGGAGGCATATGTGCATGCACATATGCACATGCATACGCATTGTACGCCATGTACATGCATTTGCATATGCACTTGCATATGCATATGCATATGCATATGCATGTGCATAAGAATTTGCATGTGCAAATGCATAGTTGCATGCACAAATGCACGTGCATATGCATGTGCATAAGCATTTGCATGTGCAAATGCACGTGCATTTGCATGTGCATATGCACACTGCGCATGCATATGGTTGAGCACTATCCATATGCATACGTTTGTTTATAACTTGTAATAGCAACTCAAAGAAGGGTATCATAGTGTGTTGCAACGTCAACGACAAGAACAATGGCCCTTTCCGAGTGACAACTTTCTTGCATACACCTATGAAGGAGTGGCAAGTCTCCATGGTCACACCGGAGCACACATGCGTAGCAACATCAAGTCGGGGTCATCCACCACGACAAGTGGCTTATGTGGAGTCGTTGATCATCGCAACGATGCGTCAAGACATCAAGACCCCTACCCCAAGGTTACAAAAAGTACCGAAGTCTCAGTTTGGCTGAGGCGTGCAAATTCCCTACTATATAGTCCAATGTGCACGAAAGAATTTGTTGAAAACAATCTTGGGCGATCCGGAGAAGATATGGGCTCTCTTCAAACCCTTCATTGACGAGGTAAGTTACGTGTATGTCCATATGCACTTCCATATGCATATGCACATGCACAAGCATAAGCATTGTGTACATGCACGTGCACATGTAAATGTGCATGCACATCTACAAGTATATACATGCACATATGCATGTGCACAATGTATGTGTACATATGACTATGCATGTGCACAATGCATATGCGCTATCCAATCGCATTGTGCAATGCACATGTATGTGCATGTGCATGTGCATTGTGTATATGCACAATGCATTCCCTCCCACTCACCCTCACCCTCCCACTTCCCCTCACCCGCCCACTCCCCCTCCCCCTCCCCCTCCCCTTTTGAGCTTATGCATGTGCATATGCACAATGCATGTGCACATGCACATACATGTGTAGTGTGTGTATATGCATATGCATGTGCGTTGTGCATATGCAGAATGCATACCCTCCTACTCACTCTCACTCTCCCACGTCCCCTCACCCTCCCCCTCCCCCTCCCCTTTTGAGCTTCTACATGTGTATATGCACAATGCTTGTAAACATGCATGTTCAGTGTGTATATGCATATGCATATGCATATACACAATGCACATGCATGTACACATGCATGTGCATATGCATTGTGCACATGCATGTGCATGCATGTCCATGTGCACTGTCCATATGCACTGTCCTTAATCATTTCCATATGCACTTTCCAATGCACATGCACGTGAATATGCATGTGCGTTGTGTATATGCACAATGCATACCATCCTACTCACCCTCACCCTGCCACTTCCCCTCACCCTCCCCGTCCCCCTCCCCCTCCCTTTTTGAGCATATGCATATGCATATGCATATGTGCATGCATCTGCCAATGCATTGTGTATATGCATATGCATATGGAAAGTGCAAAAGCATAATGCACATGCATGTGCATATGCATTGTACACATCCATGTGCATCTGCACAATGTACATACATGTGCATATGCACAATGCACATGCACAATGTGCATGCACGTGCACAATGTACACGCTCGTGCATAATGTACATGCACTCGCACATGCACAATGAACATGCACATGCACATGCACCATGTACGTGCACATGCATACGCATGTGCACATGAATCCTGCATATGCATATGCATATGCATATGCATACGCATGTGCACATACATATACACTTGTATTTGAATCCATGTTTCCTTAACAGACGGATGCATATTCTTATTGCATCAAGCATTTTGATCCCTTTTTCTTGTATTGCCATTCTAGTGAAGCGACAAGAGCCGTAGACTGATGGGCATGTGGAAACGTTGAATGGTCACGTTCACCGTGCGTACACTCTGCCGGTTGGGTTGAAGAACACATTGAAGTATGGTCGGTTGTTTGTAGCAGTTGACGGCACTTTCAACAAGAGTGGGGACAACAATGTCATGTTGATAGCAACAACCATTGACTGCAACAACCACATTGTACCCTTGATGATGGGAGTGGTGCCATGCGAGGATGGAGAGAACTGGAAGTGGTTCATGGAGAGACTAGGAGAGTCCTTTCCTCTCACAAAAAACTACCATGCATCATTGTGATGGATCGTCATGCAGCGATCATTGGTGCTCTGCGTAACATCTTCCAACTAGCACGTCATGCTCACTACACTTGGCACATTAGCAAGAACCTTAAAGACAAAAACGATGTCTAGGCACAATGTGCTTTTTCCAAGCTTGTCTTTGCCCACACCATCACGAATGGATCGATGCGTGTGAGGGGTTCAGCGCTGTAAAGGAAGAGCCTCTTGAGTACGTATTGGGTTGTCTACATACAGCACACGATGGATTGTGACCTTAGCAGTGGAGCACACATTGTTTTCCATTGCCTTGATACGCACATGTCACGTCAAATACTGTACCGAGTTTGAACGCTGCACTAAGAGGGGCTTGTGCACTACCGCCTTCCTATTCCTTTGTCAGTATGTGGGAGTATTGGCAACAATTGGTCAATGTGAGGCGTGGAGAAGCGAAGGCAGACACAGGTGAACTAGCACCAAAGGCTGAAGAGCTTTACACAAAGCGGTTGGAGCTTGTGTCAGAGAATACCATGACAAACGAGGTAGCCCCTGGGAAGCGAGCATTCATGACGGGCAAGAAACATGGGTCACTGCCACAAATTGTCGACTTGAAAGAGATGCCTTGCACTAGTGGCGTCTACCAAGAGCACTTGTTTCCGTGCGTCCATGCGATCACATACTTGGTACATTTGGAAGGAATGAAGATGAACGACGTCTGCCACCCTCCGTACCTAGCATCGTCTTGGAAGGCCATGTATAGCAAGGAGCTTCCTCCCATGCTATACGAGTTGTTGACGCTAGCTGACACAGCCACAACAGCCTGGGCTTCCTGAGGCGCAGCGAAGGGAGGATTTCAATACCGGGTACAAGAGGAAGTGATTGTGCTTGGCGTGCCATCAGCGCGGGCATGTTAAACGAGATTGTCCTACTCAGATGCCAGCGGGAAAGAGATTTGAGGATGACTCAACAACACAATAGCATGGTCGTACGGCACGCACGCTATAACAACGTGGGTGTATTGATGAGGCTGATGGGGGATGCAACATACACGAAGTCCTCTAACCACTGAGGAACGTGCGATGTGGGAGCCAGAGAGGAAGCGCCTTGGAGAGCTTCTAGCCAAGCGTGCAAAGGTACACCCCCCTTCCAAAGCCCTTGAACATACCTGTATTTGAAAGCACACTCCTTCCTATGTTTCATCTAAAAAAGTGGTTTTTCTTTATGTATTCATTATGTGCCCACCATCTTCCCAACTCCGTCTCCCATGCCTCGCTAAAGAGCACAACCTTGGTGCAAAAAACTTTGTTGGAAATCATTGACTTCACTTACATGCACTTCCTTATGAATGCATTTGAGTATGTATGTAGATGCGAGCAGACTGGGTCGTGCACATTAAAAACCTCCACAACTCAAGCACAGACCATGGTGTTGGAGGTGTGGAGGAGCGTCGGGAGCAACAACCAGAGCAAGAGCAAGAGAAGGAACATGAGCACTAGGAGGATCAAAAGCAAGAGCATCAACATGAGCAGCAGAAGTAGTCGTACCATGACAAGCAGCCACAGGAGGAAACTAGTAAGCAGCAAGCGTGGTATTCACAACAACAATCGCAACCAAAGCCACGACAACAGATGGAGGCGCAACAGTAGCAACAACGCCTGCGGGAAGCATCACAGCCGCTTCACGCAACGGATCACTTTTATAGATTTTCAAAAGTTTATGAACAATGAAGACATGGGTAAAGGTTGTGCTCGATGAATGGGGGGAGGGGTCGTGAACGAGTCCCATCACATACAGAAGGTGTTCATGTGGACAGCAAAGAGCGCAGGCAGGAGGAGTTTGAAGCACGCGAGCATCGCATAGCCATCATGAGGTTGCAACGTATGGTGCACCATTGAATAGAGGCTACTTAAGGAGGATGTTGTCTTGCTACAAACCACAACCTTAGTTTGTTAAACTTTGCATTCGACCCATCTTTTTTCGGACATTATGTACTTCACCCACATTCCATTGTCGAGGATATAAGAGGTTGTTATATATGGTAGACGAAGAAACCTAAGTTGGTTGACTTATGGAAATCAAAACAAGTTGAATGATGTGAACGCATGCATATGAAATGTTAGGTATAATGTTCGTAAAGTAGTTCATAATGTGTGGCAATATGGAAAAAATCAGTGTGTGGATGAAGGCTGTGATTTTCTTTCTGTACCTACATTACTCCATGTGTAAGAGTCTTTTTTCTGTTAAGGAATATATTTGCACCTATATACTGAATATACATGCACAAATTTGCACCGTGAGGTGGGATTAAAATTTTGGTCTTTAGTGATGTCTAGTAAAAGGGGATGACTGGCGTCGACGCAAAAGAAAGAAAAAAAAAACTCCGGGCGGACTCGAATCGACACAAGAAAAAGAAAAAAAATTACGAAGCCAACCGGCATCGACGTGAGGGAGAAAAGAAAGGGGTACGAACTGATTTCGTAGGGTCCTATTTGGTCGAAGATCATAATCCATGTTTTTCTTGTGTCGATTCCATTCCGTCCAAAATATGGCTATTTTTACTCATGAGAGAAGTCGGACGGAACAATCGAGAGACCAACTATCAATCGGAAAGTTGGGTCGATGATGTGGCATCGCCGGACGAGGGGTGCTATTTTTGTGTGCTAGTTTGCGGGGTGCCATTTTTGCAGGACCTCATTTTTGCATGCTAGCTTTGGGGGGCTCCAGTTTTGCATGCTTGCCTTGGGGGGCGCCAATTTTGCATACTCCGTTTGGAGGGGCGCCATTCTCTTATGCTCGAGGTAGGGCGGTGCCATTTTTGCGTGCGACTTTGAAAGGGCTGCCATGTTTGCATTTGTCTCGGGATAACAGCACACAAGGGACAGGAACTTAAGGCTAGCATGCCTGCATTCTCGAGAAGCCCCGCACGAAATGAAGGGTCATTAGAGGCTCGCCTGACCAGCACCAGAAGTCCAGCGAAACATTAGAAGCGAGACGGAGTGAAGCTTCCTTACGTCGACTCACCGCGATGCCTCGATGCAATCCCGTCCGTTGGGCCCGTCCAGAGAGAGGGCCAAGACAGAAGCCATTGGACGATGGCCCATCGAAAACGCGGGCTAGGCGTCGTCTTAGTCCATGTCTGTACGGGTGAGGCCATCTGAATCGTCCGATGTCTAAACGCCAGTGCTTGTACCCTTTTCACCACCACCGGCCGGTGTTGTAATCAAGCTCTCGTATCGTGACCGGACCTCCTGGATGAGGCAGGAGAACACCTCTTCGAAGGTCTGTCGATCGAACGCGGACGAGCGACATCGAAAGCGACGAATTCACCTTCAACGATTCTTCTCCTAGCAGCCTCATTGTGCCGGGGTGGGTTTGATGTCCAAACTGTGACAACTTCTCTATTTTGATGCCATGAACATTTAAATCGCGAGCAGGCAGAATTTGTGACAACTTTCAGATGGTTCGACACGGTTTCCAGAGGTAGTGCGTACAAGGCAGACGTGGTAGGAAAACTGTGTGATTCAGATGCCGTGGGCAGAAACAGCTGTGGCGCGAAAACAGTGCTTCATCACGGCACTGATGACAGATGCCCTGCGAGCTCACCAAAGAAGCAACGCATCCACCACACACGTTTGCCGCAAAAGGACGCTCGACCCGGGGCTCGAGTATTCCATTTTTGGGTTACATAGTAACAAAATTGTCGCGAGACGCTATTTTGTCCTGTAGTGCAATTCATCCCGAGGTTGTGTGCTTGGAAGGGAGCAGGAGGATGAACGTCGTCAAGACAGAGTCGTCGACGTTGGGCGTATTCGCTGATATATCCGCATAAGCATCAGTAAAGCTGAGATAAGGGGAGTTTGCTTTACACCCACAGTTTTCGGAACTAAATCACAGGATGCCAACAATATGCACAAAAAGAACCCGAAGATCACTTTGGTAAGAACATTAATCTAACTTCCAGAAGAAGAAGAGAAGATGCCGAAGGACTACTGTTCAAAAGAAAGAGTCCAGATGTCCACAACGAGAAAAGTGAGCACTAAAAGAACTTTCATGCCTCGCATAGCCACTTCGACACTCCGTCAAAGTATGGAGAAAAGATCAATGAAGTACCTTGGTCCGTATAACGTTTGAGATTCTTCTTAAACCATACCAATGTTGAGGTCCTGTATGGCGGTTTTTTTTTAACATAAAGGAACAATTCAAAGAGGATGAAAACGGTTAACATTGCCACAAATGTTCTTTATCTATGTATTTTTCTCTTTCTCAAACTTTGTACGTCTCCACATCTAACCGTTTCTCTCTCCCCCCCCTATTACGTCGACGTGAACGGAGGTCGTTCACAGGGTTGGCGTGTAGGACAAGGGATGATTCGAGGATTTGGAATAAACAGATAATCTATAATAAGCACTAAGTGTACTTTGATAAGAAGTGTCGAGTAAGTCGAGCACATATACAAAATGCCGAGAATGAGGCATATGTCCGGTCCTCGCTGCTCGAGCCGAGCTACGCGAGCAAGGGCATGCCGTGAGTGGCTGCTTTGAGAAGCTCTGACAAAAATTCAGGGGTCTTTGAGAATATAGAGGTCGGGGCTGATAGCGGTACTACCATTACCGCGGTATACAACAATCTTGTACTACGGTATTGTCATAACTGCAATATTGTCATAACGCATTACTTGTTGGACAATCAAGCATCATGTTTTATAGGTGGACGAATGCAACTTCTTCAAGGTCGCACATGTTCAGTGGAACACTTCCACTTCTGAAATGTCCATTTCGTTCAAATCATTGAACTTCCTTGCCCCGTAAAGGAACAAGATTGACATCATACGTAGAGAACCTCAACTCAGGGAACCTACTTTCGGAATATCCAAGCATATTTCTGAGAAGATTCCAGGAAGCTTCTTCTCACGCTTGCCACTGGCTGGGCGTCAGCGCTCAGTCAGCTCGCGGCGTTAACATAGGTCGGACACAAACCGCAAGGGTTTGGCTAGATGACACAAACACAGTGTCAAATTTGCTTTCAGTAAATAATCACATGGAACAAGAGATAACAAAGGACAAGTCCACAGCATAAACACTTGCCGCGGCCAGGGCTGCAATATCGCGGTATTGAGTACCACGGTATCACAGTACCACGGTACAGATACCGCAGTATCATAATTTTGTGGCAGCTCATTACCGATACTGGTACCGGCGCCGCGTTACCGACGGTATTGGTAAAATGCTCCGGTGCTATACAAGTATCGTGGTACACGATATACCAATGTATAAAACACACATTCTACCACAGTACTAAAATGTGTACCACAGTACCAAATGCCCTAGTATTTTTTTAACACCGAAAATGAATTCCAAGCTTAAAAATGAGAAAATTAATAGATGTCATGAACTTGTAACTCAAGTTTATGTACTTACAAAGAAAGGATACACTTTACATGATATTCACTTGTGATATGGAGATGTTTAGGTGGAGTAGAAGTTAGGGGACTGGAAACGAGGGAAGGAGAGGTGGGTGAAGTTGTGAAGAGATACTCTAGTTGAATAGCGTAGTATCTTATGTTCGCTTATGTTTAGAGCTAAATAAAAGGACAATTAAAATTGACTATAATTGTCGGCCTTGGAATTTTGGACCTGTCGGTCCAAAAGCCTTGGTATTTTCTTAGTGTCTTATTTTGGTCAAACATGTCCTTGGTCTCTCCCTAGGACTTCGCCTTTTGAAATTTGAAATTTCGAATGTGGGGGGCGAAGTTGTACGTCACACCTCGCTTCGCACATAGATTCGCACGTAGATTTCCTGTCCATTACCAGCTTCCGAATGCACACTCATCCGCACTACCATGTTGACTTAGTTGTAGTGTGTTACCGTTACTTGTCAAAGTTTTTTCTTTCACTTTCTCACTACCGCGTTACTCTTAAGAGACAACTTCCTAGCACTGCTGTCGTTGGCGTGGCAATACAAGCCGGCCAACTAACTCACTAGCACACACAGTTGGAGGTGAGAACAAGGGGCTCGCTAGGGACACAAGGACAAGTGTTAGAAGCTGCAAACATTAAATTGTGCAGAGAGGGATAACAACTGAGGCCTAGACAACCTAAATAATGTCTCTGACCTAGTGGGTGCACACCCACGCGATGCTCAAGGGGGCTGTTTTCTAGCAGGACAAAACATTGGCAAAAACACAATTTTGGCCATAACTCTTGCAGACACGTTAGAACGACAAGCCGTTTGAACCAAAACGGCCGCATCGACAAGATCTACTTCCTGATAAGCTGCACGCCTATGTGCTGTCCCACAACACGAATATGAAATATGCGAGAGTCTTCTGGGCGTCCGTCGTCGCCGGCCGCCGGTCTTCTGCCACCGTCATCAGTCTCGGGGATCTGCACGTGAATGGACATGAGCTGAGGGGTCACCGTAAGCCGTGTTCGACACACACAACAACACTCCCCCACGACTAGAGGGCGAAACACGTCCATGCACATGCAGACACTAATGCCGTATAGAGCAAGAAACACACATCCACTACGGGCAGCAAGCATAGCACACGCAAAGTGGCACATGAGGAATTAACCTGCGACATGGATGGGGCAGAGTCCCACGGAACGAGTGGCCACATGAAACTTTAAACGACCCAGAGCCTTGGTTAGAAAATCCGCGCACTGCTTGTAAGTGCCCACGTGGATGACTCGGATCTCACCACGATCAACCAGATCTCGCACGAAGTGGTGCTCGACATTGATGTGTTTTGTGCGTGCATGGAACACACCTGAGTTCTTGGTGATGGCCTCTGCGCTCATGTTGTCACAGTGGAGAATCACGAGGGGAATGGACTGACGCAGTTCACGCAACAGACGGACGAGCCAGACACACTCCGCTGCACAGGCGCCTAGGGCAATATACTCTGCCTCAACAGCGTTGCGTGCAATGCAGTCCTGCTTCCCAATTCTCCAAGACACTACAGTGCCTCCAATGAGAAAGATGTAGGCGGTGCGGCTTTTGCTATTTGGACTCCACACCCAGTCACTGTCTGTGTACCCATCGAGCCTAATGGAAACTTGCTTGCGAAAGCATAGGCCGACGCGTGCGGTGGACAGGATGTACCGCACACACCGGACTGCGGCCTCTAGTGTTTGCTGGCATGGAGACTACGAGAACTGAGCAAGCAGGTTGACAGTGAAGGCAATGTCGGGCTGTGTCGTGGTGGCCAAGTACATGAGCAAGCCGATGACTCGCAGGTAGAGGGTCACATCAACCGGTTCCCCCAGGTCACTAGGGTCATCTACCTTCAGGGCGGCCTGCCCCTCAGGGGTCATGGGCGTGGAGGCCGTGCGGACAGCAACGAGCAGGTCGGCAAAGTGCTCCCCCACAGTCTCTACATAACGTCCCTGATAGACATGGAGTGTGCGACGGACACAATCGCGTACGATCTCCATCCCCAAGAAGACAGAGGCCTCACCAAGATCTTTCATCTTGTAGGCAGAGGAGAGAACGGTCTTGGCAGCGTTCACTGCTCCCGGGTCGCATGAGGTGATCAGAAGATCGTCCACGTAGATGAGGATGGCAGCGAGCGGTACTGGGGATTGTGAGAGGAACAGGGATGGGTCAACATCACTCTGAACGTACCCATCGCTTCTCAACGAGCTGGTGATCTCCTGATTCTAGCAGCAAGGTGACTGTTTCAAGCCGTAGAAGGCCTTCAGCACCCGGTACACGCGATCGGTACCATCCTCAAAGCCGGGTGGCTAGACCATGTAGATCTCCTCCTCAAGGTCCCTGTTCAGGAACGCGTTGCTGACATCCATCTGATGAAGCTCCCCGTCGTGCTATGCCACCTGGCTCACCAACGTGAGCGTGGTCATCATCCGGCCAACAGGGGCAACGGTCTCGGTGTAGTCAATGCCAAGGACCTGAGAGAAGCCTTTTGTTGTCAGGCGCGCTCTGTAGCGCTCCACAGTGCCGTTTGGCTTGAGCTTCTTGCGTAGAACCCAATTGGCCTTGATGGCCTTGCGGTTCTTTGGCAAATCAACCAGCTCAAAGACGCCGTGCTCTTGAATGGCATTGAGCTCAGCCTGGCAGGCAGTGCGCCACTACTCAGCGTCGGGTGCCGACAAGGCCTCAGGAACACTGGTGGGATTGGGAGAGAGCACTGGTGCGTTGCGTGTCGTCAGGGCATATGCCGCAGAGGGAGGGTGGACTGTCACCATGGACTCAGCAGCGTCACGAGCAAGACCACGCTCATGAGCAAGTAGTGCCATACCAGTGGCACAGCCACGATGAAACTCAGTGAGGCCACGAGCACTCAGGCCGAGGGCCTTCGTGCCCGGGTCACCGCTGACGACGTTGCGCGTGGGGCGAGGGCGGAGACGTCCGCCTGGTGCCCGTGTGTAGGGGTCCGATGGGGCAGGAGCGGTGGGCTCTGCCAACTCACATGCCGGTGTGGACTGCACGTCAGGTGCGCCACTCAAGGCTGGCATGGCCTCAATAGCCGAGGAGGGGCCCACGGCAGACGCAGGCACGTCCTTGGCCGGAGGCAGGGACGGCTCAGAGCAAGACCCGGATGCAGGATCAGGCTGAGTCTTAGACACGGCAACAGGCGCAGTATCAGGCAGAGCCTCAGACGCGGAGGGAGACTCGGACGCAGACTCGGACACGGGCGAGGGCAGAGATTGAGAGGCAAAGGAGCGAGGTGCAGATGGGGCAAGGCTGGGGGTGCCGGTGGGCACAGCCTCTGGGAACAGGCCCTGGGGTGTCGGCGATGAAATGACCTTACTTGCTGGGGGTACTGTGCCAACCGTGCAAGGAGCCTCCCCCACACAACGGGGTGCGGCACACCCAGGGGCATGAGCAGCACGCAGAGTGTAGATGCGGACAAGGTCGTGGAAGGCGAGATGCTCGAAGAAGAGAGCGTCACGGGACTCCACAATGCGGCGTCGCTTATGGTCCCAGAACCGCCAGGCCTTTGACCGTGGGGCAACACCAACAAAGGCGCAGATGCCGCCCCGCGAAGAGAGCTTGCTCCCTTGCTGCTCCGGTGTGAACCAGCCGCAGGCAAGGGAGCCCCAGACATGGGCCAGGCATAGATCCACGCAACGCCCGTACCACAGCTCGTAAAGCGTGCGGTGACCTGGGAGGGGGCCGTGGGGAATGCGGTTCCACATCCAGGTCATGTACGCCATGCCCTCGAAGGCAAAGGCCTCGGGCATGGCGCTTTCGGTGCGCATGGCGCGGACCGCATACTCCATGGTGCGGTTCCAGCGCTCTGAGACACTGTTCTGCTCGGCGGTGGCGGGAGCGGAGAGGTTGTGGAAGACACCAAGCTCGGTGAAGGAGCAGGCCATGTCACCAAGGTCCTTGCCGCCGCGGTCCGAGCGAAATGTCTTAAGGCGGTGGGGAGACTGGCGCTCGGGCATGACCAGCCAAATGCGGACTGCAATGGCGGCATCGCTCTTCTAACGTAGACTATAGACCCAACGCATGCGCGTGAAGTCATGAGTCAACGTCAGGACGTATCGACCGCGGTCCTCCTGAATCACGACAGGGAGCGGACCCATGAGGTCGGAGTGGACAAGCTCCAAGGGCCGACGTGCCCTGGAGACAGGCGCAGGATAGGTGGACCGGCGCATTTTGCCTTTAGCATAGGCCAGGCAGTCGGTCGTGGGCGGTGCGTCGAAGGACGCTGCATCAAGACCGAGAGCAGGCCAAGTGTGGATCAGCCTGTCGACAACCCCCAGGTGCACATGACAGAGGCGTCGATGCAAGTGACGGTGGTCCTTGGGGGATAGAGCTCCAGCGACAAAGACACGAGCAGCGGGAGACGGAGGCAAGGGGAGGGGGCACTCACAGAGGACCCGGAGATGTGATATAGATCATCGACGACTGTCCCACCGAGGACGGTCTCTTCGGTGTCACGCACAAAGATGCGAGCATCGGTAGCTGTGTGCGTGACACCCAGGCCCATCTTGGTGTAAGCAGAGACAGAAAATAGGCTGAGTTCCAGATCAGGGACAAAGAGAATGTCGGAGATGTATACGGGACCAGCGGGCCCGGTGAACTGCACAACCCAAACACCCTGGACAAGGACCTCATGGCAAAATGAAGTGCGAACAGAGCGAACAGTGCCAACAAGATGCAAGACGACGAAGGCATCACGGCGACACGTCATGTGATGGGTGGCACCATAGTCAACGACCCAGGTGGCATCGGTGACACAAGTTCAAGGGGGAACGTGGCAATCGGCGACGGAACAAGGCGCGGCAACAGGACGCTAAGCGAGAGACACGACAAGGTGACCAGAGGAGCGTACATGAGCAGCATGCATCCAAGACACATCGTCAGGTCTGTCACACGTACACGACTGGGCATGGGGACCACCACAAATATCATCACGCAACGCCAAAGACAGTCCACAGGCAGTAGGACCCCTCGACTGAGTCAACTCACTCGCACCTTCCTGAGATAAGTGCATGGTGAGAAGCAGGTGCAGCTCGGCAATCATCCTATTGCGTTCGGCCATTGCCTGGTCGCAAGGATCTACGGAGGAACTTGCTGTAACAGCGGACTCCTCTGGGACGGCTGCGGTAGTGGCGGCCGAGCGGACGGTAGCAGTCCGCCTGCTCAGGTTGCTGTAGTCCACGGGTAACCTTGGCCCAGTCTAACAGGTGGCCTGTCAGGCGAGTATAGTCGGGATGGCAATGGTCAACCCCATAGTTATAGCACACGAGCCGGCAGCCCGTTGTGTTGCCGGAGCAGCTGTTGCCACCACTGCTGCTACTGCTGCTGCCGCCGCCGATGCTGCCGCTCCCGTTGTTGCTCCTGCGGCTGACATTGCTGGTGTTGGTGCCGCTGCTAGTCCCGCCACTGGAACCACCACCTGATGACTTGCAACCCTTCTTCCCATGAGTTGGAGCCATTGTTGCTGTAGACGGCGGGGAGGGAGATGCGGTGGCAACTACAACTGAAGCGGTGCTGCGACGAGCGCGGTTCGCGGAAGCCATGCTGGCGACCTCAAGGAACTGGAGGGTGGCCCAGCGTAGCCGGGTCCTGTTGCTTGCCATGTCGTGAAGTACAATCGGTTCAAAGTTGCTAAAGATGCGCGCGTAGTTGGGGTGGATGCTGTAGAGGATGATCTGGAGGGCGGAGTACTGCACAGGGGCATCGTCTCCAAGCTCCTCGTACAGCTGGATCGCCCGGCGCAAGTAGTCAGCTGCAGATTTCTGAGCAGTCCGGCAAAGGGAGTTGAAGTCAGCAAGGCGCTGGGACATCAGAGCCAAGGTGGCGCCCTCAAACAGAGTGACATCTAGTGCCCACGTAGCGCAGAGGTCAGCTCCCGAGCCGGTCAACGAATCGCCAAGGAACCGACTAAAGTCCTTGGTGAAGTCTTGGGCGGCCTTCATAATGCCGGAAGCGGCGCGGACCGACATCTGTGTGTGGGCGGCGTCAGACGCCTGGTATGTAGTGAGGTAGTAGGCAATGACTCCCTCGCTCATGGCCCGCATGCGGAAGCGTGGTTCCCACGACTTGAAGTCGTTCCAAGTCCGATAGACGGGAGGGTCCGACTCAAACCACTTGGGTGGCTTGACCATCGACAGAGCGATGGCTGAAGCCACGGCGGGGCTAGGCATAGAGGAGGTAGCCCCCCTTACCCAGGCGGGCCCGCAAAGCCAGCTCCTCAAAGCTCAGAGGGCGGCAAGATGTGCTCGGGCCAGCGTCGGTGCTGGAGCTTGTGCCCTAGAGGGCGGCATTTGCCTCACGCGCCCGGTGGCGCGCCTCCACGTGGATGAGGCGCGCTCACAGTGTCTCTTCCTTGCCCTCCTCGCCAGAGTCAGAGAGGTTCTTCGCGACCTTATCAGCATTATCGCCGTGTGTGAGGTGGTCCTCACTCGGGTTAGAGGATGGATGCTGCTGCTGCTGCTACTGCTGTTGGGACAGCTGCTGCTGAGGCAGTAAGTCCTTGATCAGATCCTGCAGCTCAGCAACCTACTTCGTCAAAGCATTGCGGCTCTCAGCTTGGTGGTTAGCCAGTGCGCTTACCTGGTGTGCCAATGTCGTCAGGCTAAGCGGGCGCTGCTGCTGTTGCTGTTGTGGCTGCTGCTGCTGTTGCCGCTGCTGGTGGTGATGCTGCTGTCGCTGCTGCTGCTACTGTTGCTGCTGCTGCGACAGCTACTACTACTACTGATGATGCTGCTGTTGCAGCACCAACCGCTGTGGTGACGATGGCGGAGCCCGATGTTGGCCGCTAACGGAAGCTGCATTGGTGGCGGCGTTGGCGGGGGTTTGCTGCGGCATGGCGACCGGTTGCTTCCCCCACTTTCTTTCGCCGTGGAACACCGCCGCGGAACGCCGCTGCAGAACACTGCCGGAGAACACGACCGCAGAGCGGTGTCATGGAACACCGCCGCGGAACACTTCCGCGGAGGACCACCATGGAACGCCGCCGCAGAACACCATCGTAGAACAGTTACCATGACTGCTCCGTGGTGGTAGCAGAACGTTCTGAACGCGGATTAGTTATAGAACTGCCCGGACGTGCGACCGCGGAACTCGGTGGATCACCGCCGGTGTGTTCCGGAACCGCCACGAAGCTGCCGCGGTGGAATGTCGCGGATCCGCAGAATCACAGCGGATCTGCCGCGGCACTGTCACCGCAAGGAGGTGCAATCCGGAACGCCACGTACCACCGCGGCACCTGTCGGCGTGCTCCGTTGCGGCCGCGCAGTTGCCGCATCTGTTGTGGAGACCTTGCCACCGCGGAACATTGTGGATGTTTCGCGGAGTGACTTCCGCTGTCACAGAATGGCCACAGAATGTACGTGGAGTTCTTACGGAAGCGCTCGAAATGGTGGTGGGTCCTCCCAGGACCTCCCGCCGAGGCAGTGGGTACTGCTGATGCTACAACTCTAGGCAACGACTGCGGTTGCTCATTGCTACTGCGATTGTTGCGCCTCTGCTATGCAGCTATGGGAGCAGTGGCTTGCGGCTCTGATACCATGAGAGAGAGCTTCCTAGCACTATTGTCGTTGGCGTGGCAGTACAAGCCGGCCAGCTAACTCACTAGTACACAGAGATGGAGGTGAGAACAGCAAGGGGTTGGCTAGGGACACAAGTACAAGTGTCAGAAGCTGCAAACATTGAATTGTGCAGAGAGGGGTAACAACTGAGGCCTAGACAACCTAAATAGTGTCTCTGACCTAGTGGGTGCGCACACACGCGGTGCGCAAGGACGCTATTTTCTAGCAGGACAAAACGGTGGCAAAACCAAAGTTTTGGCCATAACTCCCTGCAAACACGTCAAAACGATGAGCCGTTTGAACCAGAACGGCCGCATCAACAAGATCTATGTCTTGATAGGCTACACGCCTATGTGCTGTCCCAGAGCGCGAATCTAAAAAATGCGAGAGTCTTCTGGGATTCCGTCGCCGTCGGCCGCCGGTCTTCTGGCACCGTCGTCAGTCTCAGGGATCTGCACGTGAATGGAAATGAGCTGAGGGGTCACCGTAAGCTGTGTACGACACACACAAGAACAACTGCACCGCGGTATGATACCGCGGTACAAAAGAGGGGTATCTTGCCAAGTCAGTATCGATACCGTACCCGTACCATGAAAAAAAAACGGTACCGCGGTACTACGATACCACGGTACAAAAAAACAGTATACTGCAGTATTGGTAATACCAACATCAGCCATGGCTGCGGCACATGGCGGGTGTCGCGCACGGCAGTGCAAGGTCTGTCCTAAAACTGGCCCAAAACATTGTTTTGGCCGTAACTTTGCGCAGACAAGTCAGAACAATATGCCGTCTGAACCTAGAGATGCAAAATCCTTAGCCCGACGCTACGACTTGTCACACGTATAAGTCCGGTACCAATCGGTGGACAGAAAATGCAAAACATGCAATTCAGGCTCAAGAGCCAGTCCACCGAGAAAACTCTAGCGTCTGCAAAAAAATGGGAAAGCACCCCGACAAGCACTCAGGGCATCGTGGCCGCTCTCTACGAGCTGCTAGTGGATGGAGCCACCACTCGTCGGTGCTCCGGCGCCAGCTGCGTCCGCATCAAGGATAGGCTACAGAAAAGCTGTAGGAGATTCGAGAAAACATCTACAACGCTGCGGCAGTTGTCGGTCAGCTCCGAGTGGGTGGTCCTCCACATGTCGACGCGCCGGTCTCTCCGGGATCCGCATCGGGGTCCATGTCGCTGCACTCTCCTATACCGCTGCTCTCTTGGCTGTCGCTCGTGACGTGTGGAAGCCACACACACCAACACTCCTTCTGGCCGCCACAACTGTCAACATAAGGATATCTAAGCGAAGGTAAGAAAGGATGGCTTAGGCAATCAATCATAGGAAGCACCGATCAAGCATACCACAACACAGGGTCTCCTCGATGGTGCATCCCACCAAGAGCGCATGTCTTCACCATGCAAGAAGTCCATCATACACCTACGCGTCAAACATCATGCAAGAGAGACAGAGAAACAAGGTCTCCTCGTGAGCCCGGAAAATGTCTTCGGGTGTCCGGGTCTCGACCACATCATGCATGGACCATACATAACACATGTAGGCAATGGGTCTCCTTGTCACACTGGTAGAACTCACCAGGTGCGGGGGTCTCGACCAGCATAACCTTGACCCTAGCATCGTGCCGCGCTCCAAGTAACCTCGCTATCCTCAAAAGAGTGTCAGGCCAAAGCCCACACACCAACACCCCTCCTGGGCTGCAAAGGCTGACACCACAAGCAATGCTGATGGCTACTACCAACACAATCCCTCAGGAGGGAGCACGACTCCCCAATGGCCACATATCCCTACAGAGCAATAGCAAGGGTGACGATGATGTTGGTGAGATGTACTCGCACAGAGGCTCATCCCGGAGCACCGTCGTCGCTAGCGTTGTCGTCGCTATCATCATCACTGCTATTGTCATTTGTTGATGTGACTGGTGCAATGCTGAGGGCCTCCTCCAAGACAATCTACAACTAATGAGCTGCATATTGCCTCGCGGCCTCTGCAGCGTGGAGACGCATGTGGAGCTTGACGAGCTGTGACGCGGCAGCCGACCGGCTGGCTACATCTGCGGCATGTAGGCGGTCAGTCGCTGAAGGAACCTGACGGTGGACCTCGATCGTGTGCGTGTCGGCACGAGCCAGAGCCTTCTGTAGCCTCGCGGTCTCAAACTATAGGAAAGAGTGGAGTTGCACCTGCTTGTCGCACAAGTCGACGTCCTGTGCGTCAGTCGTCAACTTTAGTGCCACCGGGTCACGAAGTGCTGGTAGAGCGTGAGTGCAAGACAATGAGTCACCATGTAAGTCGTCTGGGGCTGTAGAACTGTTGCTGCCAAGGAACCTGCTGCTTGTGACACACCTGTCACTCGAACGTCAGCTGCTGGCTGGATGTTGCCATATGTAGGTACACTTGCATCCGCAACAACGTAGTGGTCATCGAAGGTGCGGTTAGTGCTGTGGTACTCCTCACGACCCCTGGTGTGCAGCCCATCAACCACCTGCTACTCGAGATCCGCCTGCCCTAGACATGCATGCTGTAGAGACCACGCAGCTGCCTCAAGACGCCTGTGTACATCCTCCACATACTCCCTGATAGCCTGTCGTGCTGGAACAATCGCGGTGGCCTCCCGAAGCTCGGCCACGAGACTCTGCACGTGTACCTCCACTCTAGCCGCGGCTGCCTCCTGAGCGTCCATCGGGGAGCTCAGGCGCTGGGTGCAAGTGCTCGTTGTCATTGTGTCGTTGGCTGGAACCGCAATGGTGTCCACAATACTCTTCAAAGAAGCCCTGAGCCGGAGATCCGCAACTCGCTTTGCGTCATCGACCGTGGCTACTGCAAGCTCATCAAGTGGCACCAACATATCGCACACACGGAGGTTTGTCGTCGTATAGGGATCATCCTGTGCTCGTGCTATAGTTGCTGCAAGTACGGCAACACACTGGGCCTCTACGTCTTTCACTGACTCCGTGTCTGACCAATCCCCCATGTACGACTCGTCGTCCCCACAAGGGGCGCACCTCCTGGCGGTCAGCCACACGCTCATGTCATTGAGCACCCGTGCATCAATCATGTGCTGTCCTGTGGTTGTCAGTGAGCACTCCACCCCCCCAGCGGCCGAAGGACTGGGAAAACCCAGGAGAGAGTGGCACACTAACCCCACGACCGAGGATGAGGGAGACGACTTTGCTATAACTCCTTCCACCGCCATAGTAGGTACTATTGTCCCAGCCATCGTCAGGGTATCAACGGCCTCTGTTGCCTCTCATACTCCCTCTGCCACATCCGCTGCAATCTCTAACTCGATCTCTGAAGCTGACTCAGCGTCAGACCACTCCTCCTCGGACGAACAGTCCTCCACCATAGCAAGATGATGCACAAACTGAGTGTGTTGTAAGCCTCCGTCTGTTGCCTCAGTCCTCGGCTCCAAGGTAGACATCGGTGGACACTCCCTCCCCCCCATGATGGACACACCGCCATAAGGTGGAAGGGGATGACACACCAATCTTGCAACCAGAGACGACGAAAGCGGCTCCTCGACAACGTCCGTCACTACTGGTGATGCTGCTATCGGCACTGCTACTACTAACTGGAGATGTCTAGCCTGTCGAGCCACCCGCTGTCTCGCTCAACGAGTGCGTGGACGAGGTGTTCCGGTAGAAGTGATGGCTATGATAGCCACAGGATCGGAGGTCAAGATGATACCGACTGACTCTGGGACAGAGCGGAGGGCGTTGGATGTGGAGCTGAGGTTGGGTGGCAAGGGACTGGCAGGTGACGACACTGTAGGAGGTGAGTATGATGAGGAGGGAGATAGGGATGTCTGCACCAACATGGTGGAAATGGCCCGCTCAGAGAGTACATAGTCTGGGAGCTCTTGCTCCATGCGCTTAAGACCCTGGAGCTCAGCACACAACATTGCCATAGCTCCACTGAGGGGTGCCACGGTATCGGCTGACAATGTCTATGAGTCCGATGGTGAAGACAAAGGGTGGGACCGTATCCAAGACGGTCGCCACCATGCAGGACGCTGGCAACATTGGCGCCATCCATGGTGCTGATCCCCACAATAGTAGAAAGCAAAGCCGTTGGACGCCTGAGGCGTATGCCACGGCTGAAACTGCCATTGTGGATGCGGGGCCTGCGACGTATGCAGAGCTGGTACCAACCACAGGTGTCGGCTGCGCTCCCCTGCCACGCCAATCTGCTCATCTCCGGAGCTCGGCTTGGGTGAGTGCACACGACGCTTGCTATCGCTGGCACAAGGCCATAGCGGGAGGTGAGCGGTCGAAGCACAATCTTTCAGATGTGCTGCAACGCCGTCACGAGGACGGTCACCACCGCGCTAGTGGTGCGCTGCTATGCATCTCAAGTGTGTGATCCCAAGTCGCCTTTGGTGCTCATTCTGAATGGAGTGCCGTTGTCAGTCGACGATTGTGGCCTTAAGCCACCTTTGCTACTGCTGCTACTGTTGCAACTCTCGCGACGGATGCTACTACAGAGGTTCCCGTCGTCAGCCGATGGTGGTGGCCTCAAGCCACACTTAAAAGGTAAATATATATACATATATATATCTTTTGTTTCTTTTTGTTCACCAGACGCTCGGCGTGAGTGGGGTACCCCTTCTCCGGGTCTTACTCAAATTCCCCACTTCCACACCCCCCTTTCCTCTTTCTCCCCCCC
>SZWC01009605.1:15344-34525 GCA_023375785.1 Penium margaritaceum
GAGGGAGGGGGAGAGGGAGGGAGGGGGGGAGGGAGCGGGGTGGAGCGGGGTGGGGGGACGAGGTTGGGGGCGGAAGAGGGGGAGAAGGAGGGGAGTGGGGATGGGGGCGTCCCACGCACCGCTTGCTTGAGTCTGTGCAGCTGCTCTGTGACTGCCGCCTGTGTGTTCGCGGGCATCCTCTCCAGAGCCGTCCACGTGCTGATGGCGGCGCCGCCGCCGACTGCCATGGCTGCTTCGTGATCGGCTGGGTGGGGATTATACGAATAGCGAGAAAGTCCTGTGGTGAGACTGCTTGCGGGCAATGAACCTGAGGAGCGACTTCCCTTCACGTGCCGTGGTGCTGTCTCGAGTTGCTTGGCACCTGTCAGCCCCCAACAACGAGGGATGCCGGAGCTTGGACGGATCCAGGACGGATCGAGGGCGGATCGAGGACGGATCGAGGACGGATCGAGGATGGGTCGACGTCGAGACGACGACGAATCAATGACGGATCGGAGTGAAACGCCTTGTCGTCAACAGCGGCAAGATCGTGACAGTCGCAGATTGAGTGGGAGCACAAGGGCGAGTAAGCGAGCCAGCGCAAACCGTGCGCCAGTGGCGGAAGTGGACCAGCTGGAGGCGTCTGCCACCGCGCAGCGCTCCGAGGCTCAGGCGCAGGAACAGAGCGCGAGTGGAGCCTCCGTGGGGAAAGTGGCCGCCGGATAAGGACGGCTTGGATGGACCACGATGGCAGTGCCAGTCTGGTGCGTGGGAGAGGTAGTGAACACAGGATGTTTGTCACTGCCCTTGATTCTCGACTTGGAACGTCCCAGTCCACGGGCAATGATGGGAAAGCCATCTAACTCTCCATGCCAAAGAATCCTCAAAATTCATCTTCAAATATGAATGGGTAGATAGAGGGATAAAATACCTGAATAAAATAATATTACTTGGAATGATTCGTTTCTAAACCCAAAAACTATCAATGAGTGAATCACAAACTATCCATTGCTCGAAATGGTATGAAGACATTTTAAACAAAACATGGTTTGATTTTCATTTGAAAGCCTTACTGGGATTTTAACCTACCAGAAAGACCCTTCACACAACACGGACATCAAGAAATCTTTCCATGGGTTGGACGACAGCCATAGACACAAATGACATTGCTCAACTTTTTTCATTACCTACATGCTCCAACATCGTAACCTCCCTCATAATTATTTTACATACACAAGTCACTAAATTCAACGAGTTTGTAACTCTACCCTTGCATTCCTAGCCCACGACGCATTAGCATATGGATCTTTTCACCTACACGTGAAGGATGTTTGCCTAACTTCCCCCACAGATGGTGTTCCATTAAAATAAATTTTCAAAAGTACCACCAACTTCTAAAGCGTTCAGAAAGAAGGGTTGCAGAGCTTAAGAACGTTTTGATCTTGCTCGGTTGACTTCTCGCCAACGCTCAATGTTTGCAAACATGTGCAAACAGTGGCATTACGACTTTGCGTGTGTTTCACTCTTCAAGCACTTCAAATGTGAAGGGTGCATCATCCGTGTTATTACGGGTGTGCGCATACGTCCTCCTGTTTTGACACCTTTCGTCAAGTAAAACTTCCGTCCGGTTGAAGTTGATACACGCGTTGAACTTCTTTGTTACTGTTGCGCTACCTTCCATTAACGGACCCCCCGCATGTACACGCTTCAAGTGCTTGGCATCGGGGCACAAGAGTGCCATGACGGCGGCAGACAACCTCAACTTACATGCATAGCAACCTCGGACAAACCCATAGCGCATCTCCAATTCACGTAGCTCAACAAAACTTGGAAGACCACGATCATTAAGAGCAAGCGCACCCAACGACAACATCATAACATGGCAGGGATTTTGATGATGGAGTGGCAACGACTTGTAGTGAATGATAGTTCTCCAGCAAAAGCGGCTACGACTTTGGCAAGCCACGAGAAAAACGATGTAGGGTTAATTGTAAGCATTATATTCACTAAGGGGTGGTTGTATAGGTACCTGCACGTGAAGGTAGCTTCGTAGAAGGTTACGAGAAGGGCAAACTTGTCCGAGGTGATATGTTTGCATCGCGCATGAACCGTTTGTTCAGAACAGGCGAGCGTCCGGGCGTCGATTTCATCATGATATCACACCTCACAAATATGGCGAGTTATGTCCTAGTATCTGCCAGGTGCTTCCTACGGTCATGATCTCGGCATGGCTGGCGCGCGGGTAAGCGAAGGCAATTGTTTTGATCGAAATGTACACACAAGATAAGATTACGAAGGCATCCGTCGATGACAAAAACAACAGTGGTATGGTTCATCAATGGAAGACGCGGCCAATAACAGATCTTTTCCCATTCCAATTACCATGACATCCCAAAGGTACTTGTTTCCTGTTCGTCAACTAAGCGATGCTTGTTGCCACATCATACGCGAGTTTGAAAAAAGCATTCGCACGACAAAACAACATAGCATTGTTACGTCGTTGGGGGGATTTTGTGGGTAGTGTATTGATATGGACAGTGACCTGGCACTATCGACATGAAAAAGGACCAAGTTTTTTTGCGTTTTTCCAGCACATTTTTACGAATACTCGATAGAAACGGACAGAAAATCGCCTCACCGCAAGAGAGAATCATTCCAAATACATCCTCGTCAAAGTTTTTATGTCACAACTAGCATTACGGACAACAAATATCAGTCTGCGTGACAAAAACTAACCCTGGACCCCGTTCTTGAGCAGACAAAGTGCTTTTAATGGAACGCAAAGATGAAGAAACCATCATCGTGGTTCTTTGGACATCTATACAGTCCTTTGTGCGTTCCGACACTACCATCCACGCAATGTACTTTTTCTCTCTCGCGACACATCTATGATGGTGGCGAGACAACAATGTGGCTCCTCGCCACCTTTTATTTTCCAACATGGCAAGATTAGAACATTCGGCGCAAGGCATCGCCCAAGATAGGCTCTCCATAAGAATCAAAGCACATTTGCAGGGCTTTGCATGGAGGCAAAGGGGAAACAAGCATACCACACAAATTTTTCTTCACGATAAATTTTGGGTATTTCAACAATCATGTGTCTGTTCAGAGTTTCTAGCAACAACTAGTTCGCGTACACATTTTAAACACCTCCTATATTGACTTCGAGGTTCTTTTGCACATCTAGGGGACAATTCCATGTACATGGAGGAACTTGTGCTCATATACAAGACACTCGCTCGGACGAGCCCTTCCTCCCCCTCCCCCTCCTTAGAATACATGGCGCGAGTGTACGAGGGTATGCATGCGGTGGAAGTCATAAAGCGTACACTAGTATACATCTCGCAACTTCTTGGAATACATCTGACACGATTACTTGTGTCATACACCTTTTTCAATACCCCCTCTCCATACACCGTCTCATACACTGCTCTCATATACTCTCTCGTTCTTTAGGGGGGAAGAGAGGGGACACGGGTCCATTGACTTCGCTTGTTCTATCCCCCCTTCCCAGAGTGTATGAGGCGAGTGTATGAGGGGGTGTCCGTGGTGGAAGTCACGAAATGTACACTAATGTACATCTCGCTGCTTCCTAGTAACTCTATCACAAGAGCATGAATGTATCTTTTTAAATATCCCCCTCCCACATACACCGTTTTGTACACGTGCCTCATACATTGTCTCTTTTGGGAAGGACAACATACGTCCGCCGACATCTCTCGATCCATCCCACCTCCCCAAGTCTATGAGGCAAGTATACGAGGGGGTGTATGCGGTGGAAGTCGCACAACTTACCCTACCGCCTCTATTCAGTGGCGGAAGGTGAATTTGTTCGCAAAGAGCACAATTTAATGGTGAAAATTTTGACTTTGTTGTCAGTTTGGACATTTTCCAATCATGTCATTGGCGCTCTGGACACGATTGTTTTTAAGTACATTGGCTAGTTCGGCTCTCGCAGCTTTGATGAGGAGGGCTCAACCATCAAAACATTGCTGACGTGCGGTGATTTGGATGACCTCACAAGTGGGTGCATCAATCCTTGCTTCCGCGTGCAAGAAGATATGTAGTTGCCACATGACCGAGAGCGAGGTTTCTGGAAAGGATTTGAACCATGAAACGAATGTTGTCGCGGACACTTCATGCATGTCCATGTGTCACAAAAGTCACAATTCGCCCAAACCAAGGAGGTTTTCACTGATGATTAGCGACGATAGGGTACATTAGTGTACATCTTGCGAAAACCTGGAAATTCTCCCACGATAAAGAAATACAGTGTCTTTTCAATACTCCTCCCACACACAACATCTTAAACACCCACCTCACGCATTTTCCTGGTTTTGGAGGAGATGGGGAGACGGGTTCCTCGACTTCACTTGGTCCCCCCTCCCAAGTGTATGAGGCAAGTGTACAAGGGGGTGTATGTGGTGGTATTTGCAAGATGTTCACTCGTGTACATCTTGCTGCTTCCTCGAGTTCTGCAAGTACGGTGCAAAGATAAGGTTTGTATCTGCTTGAGTGCCTGGTTTGCAAGCGGTTTGAATGGTTTGAGAATCCCCCGTAGGAGAGAATGAATTTCTCCAGGTCCCGTGTTAGTGAGGCCCGGAAAGATCCTAGGGAAGCAAGAAGAAAACCAACAACTCCATGTGTAATTAGTGGATGGGTTTGTTCGATGTCTGGCTGTTCAGTTACCTCGTTTGTAAGGGATTTGAGTGGGAGGTCCGAGAACCCCCCATATGATAGAAGGAAACATGCAGGGCTCCGTGGTAGCGTGATCCAACAGGGAATGGGGATGGGTAGGGGATGGGGATGGACAGGGGATGGGTTTTTGCGCAGTAAAGACTCTCGCAGTCCAGAGCACCCAACCCATGAGAGGCGAAGACAATGGGACAGCAATAGATAAGTTACATTACTACATACGTGTCAAGGCATTTGGTTGAGGAACAGAATAGGCCATCCTATGATTTCACCGTGTGTTTCAATTATGTTTGAAAAAACATGCATAACATTGTTGGTGCCAGGAGATGAACATGTGTCAATCATGAAGTTGTACGAATGCTCCTAAGATGTCAACTCAGCATGTACAATGGCAATGACTGTACACGAGGGTCATTGGTCATTAATGCGACTAACAACACCGGACCAGTGTTACTTTTACTTGCTATGGTGTCACATTAATGAGCTTGACAATATTTTTTCCGTTTTCAATGCCTTCTAGTGCAACACCTAAAGCAACGGCATGAGGCACATGCACAAAAGGGCAAGTCAACAAGAAAAAAACACCAAAAATTGATTACACTGAAGTGCCTTGACACCCACTTGCCCCATCAGCTCCACACATGATGGAGGAACTCCAATCACCGCAGTCACAAGAAATGGTGCTTACCTAGAGACACACTCATCACCAGAGCGATCCCCAATTGTTCGTGGTCCCTTTTGAGCCGTTTGATTATGCAAACTAATAAAGACCAAGGATTCAGCTGCGATCCAAAAGTTTGAAAGTGCAATTCACCCTCGGGGTTGATACCCGAAATGGAATGATTGACCCCAGAGCCTATCATTTCAGGGGATGGCCTTGACTTGGTTATCTGGTCATATGGAAACCCAATGTAACAACAGACTAGCTGAGCCCTACAAACAGTTCAGGAGCAAGATCTCATGTCATCCACTCCATGTGCACTTCCTGTCAAGAACACAAATACAGTGTGGAAGATATCTTTGACTCCACTGGAAACTTAATGCATTGTACGTGTAGTCATCGTGCATTTTGAAAATTTGGAGAAGAAGACTGATGCATCGTACAATCTATAACAACTCAACAACATTCCGACGTCATATGCCATATGCAATGTTCTTGCAAGAAAGTTACTACCATTACCATACTTTTTTAATGCATTTAGGTGACCATAGACGTTTATATCTGCTTCATGGAAACCCCTTATGATTTTGGTGTTATGATTCAGTAAAATGCTTGATAAAGTGCTCATGATTTCTGCGTGTTTTTTAGCTTCAAAAGTTTTGTTTTGGAGCATGGAGGCAACATTACACCCCTTCCATTGATCTATGGCTTGTAAGCTCCTTTACAGCGGCTAGGCGTGCCCTTAAGGAGGCATTATGTGCATCAGAAAATTTTGATGCACAGACTCAACTACAGCCTGTATGTAACCCCTCAAGAGAATACACTTTGAACTTATACTTTCCTTGAGGGGGCTATTGACAAATCCAAAAGGCTTGCCAAATATTGAATGCATTCTCTGTAGGGATTGAGGGTTTTTATTCGTAGTCTACAATGCTTTGAAGGTTATAGTTTAAGCTTCTAAAAAAAGTTATCCATGATTGTTTTTTAGTATGTGAAGAAGGATTCGGTAATATGCAACGTGTTTATCCACAAAAGGAGCATGAAGTATGTGATTGAACAGTCAATGTAAAATACTGAGTCTTGTCAAATGTACGAGGAGTTATGGCAACATCACCATCAATGTAATCTTCATACTACACCAATCTTAAGAACGTCATTTGGTGAGCACTTCCTACCTAGAATATCCATGATGGAATTCAAATAATCAGTGGAGATGCCTTAAGAATCAGCAACACCGACCACAATTCTGGAATCCACAAATTCATTATTTGGTTGCTCCAAACCACAATCCTCACCATGGTAGTAGGAGGCCTCGTATGTAAAGAAAGGAAGACTAATCCAACCACTAATTTCAGGGAATTGTGTATGGTAGGGACGTAACACCGCCCCTCCGTTCAGTCATAACATCCTGGTGCATTATGTAGCAATAACTGTTACATGCCAAATAAGTCAACAATAAGATAATTGATGCCCCTAAGCTTGTCCTGGGAACCCAAGTTACCATGTGCTATATTGTAGCCTACAACTTGATGAGATACTTGGTCACATTCTCCATCACCATGCATCCAATGATTTCTTCATCCCTTTCCACTTGGATTGGTGTCAGCGAAGGTACTTCCCACCTGAAGATCATCTTTCGCGGTCTTGTTATGTCTTGAGATGGATAACATGGAGAACATGATGAATGGATATGCTTGCAAGAAAACAAACCTTGGTGATGACAACATTCCATGGCATTCACTGCACACCTTGATGTCTGCCTAACTAATAGAGGCCTGGTCTTCATGAGCATCTTGCTCCAAACATTTCAAATGTCTCAATTCTATATACCAATGGTTAGGAGGTTGCTTGAACCATGCATCACGACTGATGTCATGAGATACTGTTTGGTCAATTTGAATGCTTTGGAATTGTATGCAAGCTCTGTGGTTGGTAGCTGGACTGCTCATTCTGTTTCATGCGGCTCATATCTGATTTGTAGTAGATGTTTCAACATGTGTCTGGTTTGCTCAATCTGACCATTTGCACGGAGACCAAAGACCAGAAATTCTTGGAACCTACAATATAGTTGTTAATGGTCCCCTACCAGAACTGAGTCACGAATATTCTGTATATGATAGCTGAGATCGTGTTGTTGACATTGTGAAGGAGGAGCCTTGTTATACACATGGCGGTGATAGTGACGGTACATAGGGCTGAATTGTGCCACGTTGGAGAAGTGATAAACCGCCACAAGCACATCAGATCCCTCCGTTGGAGAGCACGTAAGTATTATCAAATCCATGGAGATGTCCAACCATCGTTAGGTTGGTATCAATAGAGGTTGAAGCAATCCGAGGGGTTTGGTTTATCTTGGAAGTTTCTATTCACAAAGAACACATACTTTGTGAAAATTTGAAACCACAATTCGTTTGTTATACCATTCTTAAAATTCTGTGAAATTTTCTAGCATACACTTACCAAGATTTCCACACCGACTGCTTGTATGACTCTCTTACAGTAGCATCCTTTGGACATCTTAACTCAGAGAATTTGCAAGTTGACGAGTAAGAAGTCATCTCCAACAAAGGAAATCAGGCTGGTATCCAGCTCTGATCCACCTAGTCCATTTCTTAAGACACATTTGCAAAGTCTCTTGATCTATGGAACTTGTTTTGTTTTAGGAGTGTTGATCTCGGCCTTCAATTTTGGATTCTGACCGTTTATGCCAGATTCGTTCCTCGTGGCCAGTACTTGATGTTGTTGTCAAAGTATGAGTGAAGAAAATATATCAAGTTTCCATATGGATAATTTTTTCCCTTTCTTTTCCATTTTTTATATATCCAGGTGATTATCAGTTGCGTGGAAAATGAATCATCAACATTCTAAGTGACACTACCACCCCTTGAACCCATGCACTCTTGCACACTTTTCTTCTTACATTGCATGAATCAACCCACACACTTTGCATGAAATGTACATGAAATGCTATTCTCCACCGGCATCATATTCTAAGAGGCAAACTTTGGTTAAGAAACTGAACGTGTCAGTAGCCACGATGTAGTTGACTGTTGGAAGGACAAATTGGAAGGCTGGCTGCAAGGTCAGAGTGTTTCTATAGGAGATGAGTGCATGCTGCTGGCCATGTACCCAATTTAATGCTCATACAATATGGCTACCCTGTTTCTCATGGGGGCAACAAGCTCTTGGATGCTAGGACCAATCACACCACCGGGGGTCACTGTCCTTCTATAGTCATCCATGCTTTCAATCCATTACATTGCTATCGTAAGGGTTCACAAGAGAACATCTCAGTAGTCACTGACCATAACCCTCTCACATTTCTTTCGACACAACTGAACCTCTTCAGAAGATAGGACAATAGAGGGAATTCTTGAGCTGATTCTCCTTCATATGGAGGTAAAAATTGGGCCGTACTAAGGTGGTTGATACTTCATTCAGAATCCATTACATGTTGTTCTCGTGGTGGATAGCAATGGCACCACCAATGGACATGTTTCAGCACTTGTGCCAGAGATCACGCTGAAACCAAACCCACTATGCCCACCCTTGTGACCATTAACATGTGATATTTGCTCATGCAGAAGTACTCCCCAAATGTACAACTCTTGGCTACCTCGTAGAGTTAAGTTTCCATGGACTTTATCATGGAACTATTGGAAAACAAGAAGAGTCACACCACTCTCTTGGTTGAAATAAAGCGGGGAATGGGGATGACCGATTCCATGCCCACTTTGACAAGGTCACAGAAAGAGTGACAGTCATCATTGTACACAAGGGCATCATCAAGCACCATGGCTGAATCCTCCAAATAATTCATGGCAGAACCCACAACTCGCTGGGCCACTTTAGCCTGCATTGGTTGAATGGAGGAGTTAGGAAAATCATGTCTCTTGTATCTCACATTCAAATAGATGGGCAAAATGAGTGCACAGATCACATTCTTGAAGAAATGCCATGTATGTACATTGATCCATGTATAAAACATTGTATTGACTACATGGCCGCGGTTGAGTTCTTCGTACAGAACGTGTTCAATGCATTATCTGGCTTTACCCCGTTCTTCCTCAAATGCGGTCAACATGTGGTTATGCCCACTTCCATGGTGAAGTGCATAGGTGGTGGTGACCATCTATCCCCCACCTTGGCCACTGTCTACTACACAGGTGCTCCCTGTCAGGATGCCAAGACTCTCTTGCATGCAGCTTGGCAATGCCCAAAATCCTACGCTAACCAAAGTCGTCAAGGGTCGGCATTTTCTATCGTAGATCATATGAATCAAGCACACATGATATCTTGCTAAACAGAAGAGGTTGCCAAAGTGGCTGGATCCCTTCAAAATGATTTGGAAGATGAAAGTAGTCTCTTTTCAATTGGCCTGTTTCACCAGTCGCGCGCATCCATGTTACAATTTGTGTGTGTCTACTTCAACGTCACATTGTAGAAGAGATTCAAAACTCTTCCACTGAAAATGTAGCCTAGTGAGAGTGAAGCATGCGACACCACCTAGAATTCTCAAACTTGGTATTCAAGACGAATCTCACCGGCATGAGACCAACTATTCAAGAGCATTGGCATCCTCAAAATTTGATCTTCTTGGACGTGCAATGGGCAATTTTTCACCTTAGATGGAGATATCTCTTATTCTATAGTTGTACGGCAAACATTGTAGGCCATAAAATGGTTGAAGAAGGCAATAGGGGGACGAGGGTGCCACGGGGTGTGCCATCCATGAAGTAGGTAGCTCGAACCATGTGTTTCTCCTTGCGAGCTTCTCACAAAAGGAGGTAGAGTATACATCCATTTTACAAGTCTCCAATACATGATATGAAACCTTGTGACGAAGCATGTGCGGTGGATTACAACTGGGTCATGTGAGTTTACTGATATAAGTAACCCCAGTCGTTATGGACATCCCTTGGGATTGACACATGCCCTAAACTTCCCTAACAATCTACTGGCCTTTGGCTTTGGACACATAGCGCACATCAACAACACTGTGACAAAGGTTTGATTCCTCAAGTTCATAAACATCACAACAGTCAAAGGTGTCGATTACCTTATGCATTGATTCATGTGCATAGAAAAAAGTTACTTCATGCATACAGCATAAAGAACTGGGATTTTGTACGAGTGGTGTTGCATCGCCGATGACAAGGACAAAGGTGACCTGTCTCTTCAACTATGCAAAAGCTTGATAGAAACTCATCAGTAACCAAAGAGTAATATCACAGTGGAACGATGCACCAAACAATCAGATTTTGTATGACAAAAGTGGGACTGGCGGTACAGTTAAGACCATGTATTTCATAGAGGGATTTTTGTTTCCAGCAAGAAAGAATGCACATTCAGTGAACCTTGGATTGTAAATGCATATCTGCAAAATGGATTAATTTGTTAATAATTCAGAGTAAAAATTCATGTAAGTAGCAACAAGTCCAAACACAACGGCGTACATCGCACTAAGCTGCCTGGAATCAAAGGGATGATTTCTTGTTGGGTCACCAAACCTGTCAATGGAAGGGCCTTGGGCCACCTTCTTCAAGGTAAGAAAAACAAATGAAGTAAGTCATTTACCTTTTGGGTATGGTGGCTGAGGTCCAGCAGCCCAATGGGAATATGACCTTTGGGATCATTCAAAGAAAGTTTTGGACAGCGAGTCAGGTGCTATCATGCAAGAATCGACCAAACCCAGATTGTGCACGGCAAAAGGCTGGGTCCAAATACAACCCAGACCAGTGCAGCCACTTCCTCTCACTCCAAATAGCTAGAGCAATTGCACCAGTACGAAAGCAAAAATTTCTCGCAAAAAGGTCACAACCCCTACGGCAATTGTAGCAATTTCAGCTGAAGAAGTTGCATCAATAGTTATAGAAACGATAGCAATAAGAACTAAAAGAAACATAGTGGTGTTTCCAGCAGTAGCTAGAACCACTACAATAGGAGCCGCAATGGTCACAAGAATTCAGCGATACGAATTGCATCATTTCTCGACCAGAGTTAGAGTTGCACAAGCATCTTTGGTATACTCTCAAACCAGTGTGATTCGAGATGTATGGAGGATTCTTGGAAGGTCCAATGAGTGCTTTTCTTTCAAAAGGTCACATCACAAGCTGTGTATGGACACAATTAGAATGTTGAATTACATGTTGTAAATGGATATTGATTTGGAGGTTCATCATTGTTCAATGTCATCGCAATGTGTGATCTATGGATTTGAGAAACTGATCTCACTTGTACTGTCTTGCCTCATGGTCACAACTGGAAATTGGTGGTTACAACAAGTGCACGTGTCAAAGTGAAGCATTTGAGAATATTGTAAACCTTTTTCATTCTCATGCAATGTTCTCAGCAATTGGACATCCATTTCAAAGAAGCAATTGAAGAGAAAGTGCAGTCTGGTGCACTCAAAGTAATATGCACCTATTTACGGGAACATTTTTTTAAAAGCAAATTCATCCGTGTTCAAGGAACACATTAATCACAGAAATGTACATCTGGAGTGACTAAAAGCAGAAACCAATGGAGGTTACCTGGTAGAATTGGGTTAGACACTTTCCGCCTCGACGGTGCAGAGGAAGTTGCTGTAAATAGCTGTAGCCACAACTGGTGCCAACTGGTATTGCGGGAACAACGGTGGGTTGGACAATTATAGCAGTTTCTACCAAAGAAATTGAATCAGTAGCTAGTTTTAGAGCAGTAGTCCCAACCAGTGTGGCAGGAACTATTGCAGCTGGCACCAACATAGCATTCACCATTCCAACAATGCCATGGCAGCTGTTATGAATGAAGATGTATAGTTTGAAGCAGTACATTTTGGAGTAGTAGCAACCGTGGAAGCTGCTGTAGGAATCATAATGGCTAAAAAAACACATGCTAACAAAGCTTCAAAATGTCCAACACCACCATGATTTCATAGATAGAGCAACATCCATTTCCACAGTTTCTCCACATTCTTGGAGGAAACACTACAGACCCTTGCAAAGACGGAGACGATGATGAAATGACCGGCCAAAAATCAGTGTACAGATGAAATTTTACCTACAAGGGACAAAGTCCTACTCATCTCGGCAAACATCAAACTTCAAGGCCAGAACTTTGCGAAACTCAAATCCTGGTGGTCGGGTCCGTTTGAGATTGAGCGCATGCAAACTCCGGTGATTGTGCAATTCAAGCTCCACAAATCCATGGAAATCCATCTGAGGTGGTTTTCCACATTAGGAAACTCGAGCACTACTGAGACCCCAAGAGAGATCTATGGGTTGAGAGGTGGCTCCACCTCCTCCACTCCAGGTAGAAAAGTATACAGAATACATTATCAAGGACATCATTGGACACTGATGACTTGGTAAGACAATAAAACATGTGGTCAAGTGGCACGACTATGAAGTCACTCACAACTTGCAGTCCCATGACAACTACAAAAGCTTTGATCACCTTATTGACATCTATTCTAGCTAACATTGGCCACATCCTCATAACTTGCCTTGATGACATGTCTGAAAGAAAGAGAATTGTTGTGATGTGAACCTTCCCAAATAGTCTGTAAAGGTTATTGTGACTACTCGGCCTTGTCCATGCTTATGCATATTCTTTTGTGCAAACCCAAGTAGCGTTAGAGTGCTTTCTGGGGTGTTCTACAGATTTTTTGCACTCGCAAGATTTTCCTCGCTGGACTCGCTCTCAAGCCCGATTTGTATGTTTTACACATTGTGTCCACCGATTTTTTATCAAATCGCACGTGTTACCAGTCGTAGCATCCATCTGAAGATTTTGCATCTCTAGGTTCAAATGGTATCACGTTTACATGCGCGTGTAGAAAGTTATGGCTATAATCATGATTTTTGGCCGGTTTTAGGACAAACTGACTTTGATGCGTGCCTAACCCATCATGAGCCACGGAAATAATTTATCCTGTGTGCTTGAAATTTGTTGTTTGTACCTACATTGTTAAACCATTGGAGCTTATGACTTTTTGCAAGTCTCCCTATACCTAACGATTGTTCTTTATTGCACCTGCTTGCTTGCCAGTGCACTAGCTGACTAGGGAGTGTTGCCACGTCAGTGGTAGCATGGCTAGAAAGTTCCCTGGTAGTTTCTTGTGGTATCAGAGCAGGGAGACCTTTCTTATTGAGCTACACTTCAGAGACGTAGCACAAGCAGCTGAAATGAGCATCACCATAACAACCCTACCCTGGGAACTGTCAAGGCACACGCCCATAGTTGAGACGTCTCACCAACGTTAGCAGTAGTGGCATCACCACACAATCCGTGTGGATAGCAACACCAACAGTCTTGACGTGAGTTATCACCACCATTGTAGGAGCAGCATCCATAGAAGTGACGAGCTACAATAACTGCACAGAGTGAGAGCATAAGCACCGGGTGTGAGCTAGGCAAACTAGTTGCCACAGATGACCAAAAAAAAAAGGAGAGGCAACTAAGAGCAGCAGCTTTTTGTAGCGGCTGCAAGCCATGGCAGCATGCACTGGCTATGGTGGCACGTAGCTGCGGTAGTAGTGGGAAACAATAGTGGCAGTAGCAGCCACAAGCAGCAATAGAAGCATATCAGCAGTAGTAGAGGTTGCAGCAACGTAGCAGTAGCTGTAGTGAGGACAACATTAGTTGTAGTACCACTGAAGTAGCAACTCAACATTGGCAATAACTACAGAAGCAAAGCAATAGTGGTAAGAGATACAACAGCAGTAGCCCATGGCAAAAGTAGCTGTGACTCCTTTCTTTTATAGCAGTACTACTATACAATAATTGCTGCTCAATAATACTGTACAGCAGTAGTGTTGTACAGCTACACAGTAGTTACGCAGATCTACACAAATCCTGTGTAGCTACGGGCAGGCGGTGACGTGTTCATCCTCCTTCAACAGCCACGTGAGCTTTGCGTGAGTTGAAAGAAGAAGAATGAAGGATCAGCTTTGCTAGCATAGAATGTCTGGCATTTTTTTTTTCAGCATTTCTAACGCCCGTGTGAGAAACTATTGTGTCATCATCAGCACTTCTGGTGTTGTTGTTGGGTTAAAACCTGATTTTTTGTGTGTTTCAACTCCTGGAGAAACAGTTGCGTTTCTTGATTCTGCTTACTATGACATTTAGATCCAATGGAACGGACCCGATTGATCCCTCTAGCTCTAGCTTCATATTGGGATCATCAAGCCCACGTACTTATGACCATTGAAAAGTTGTACGAGGTGTAGGATAAGATTATTCACCAGCAGCAAGGGCCGTTTGCCACTCTCTGAGACATCTAGAAATTGCTATAGAGCCTATCAGGACAGTAGTAGAATCCACCTAGCATAGCTAGATCTGTACCGCAGGGACAGCCTACTACGTCCACTAGACCCGTTATGTAGCAACACATAACTGAGGAGCAGGATTAAGAGGAGGAGGAGGTAGATGCACAGACATGCAGGATTCACATGTAGCTGGATTGCATCCACCTTGATCCATAGCGCACAACCGTAGTTGCATTAGTGGTACCAGCACGTGAGACCCCCTCAAGATACATGTGTTGCCTCTCCTTTGGTGGCTTGTCCATTCTACGGGTGCTCATCCCAGTGCTTGAGTTTTCCCTCTCCACGGAGTGCCGACCGGAGGAATTCAAGACTTTGCCACCTAACTATGAGAGATGTTGGGCTTGACTGTTGGGAGGTACTTTTCCAGGCGTGGGCTGAGGCAGAGAGAGTGTGGCACTATTACATGAGCAAGTACCAGACCGCTGACACTTGTCACACTCGGACAACTGCGTAAGCCATGCGCGGCCTGCTCTATGTTGTTGCCTAGGAGAACATCGTGGAATTTTTTCCTTTGTGGATAGATGTCACGGTACCAAATGGCTTGATGATTCAAATACCCGTGCCATTTGTTGTTGTCCCAACTCCTCTTCAGAGCGTCCAGTAGAGGCAGAGTATTTGGTTACAGGTCATGAGCTGAGTCACACCCGGATCATTGACTCCGATGTCACCCATCACATGGACTATCATTGTACTGATTTTTCCATGCACAGTCCCATTATGTCCATGTGTTCAGTTCACACCAGGTCTGTTCAGTCGTTGCCTGTCCAGGGAGACATGATGTTGCAATTTAATGATTCTTTTGAACCCTTGTACAATTCCGATGTGCTCTTTGTCCTTGCTCTGGATCTCAGCCTGCTTTCTATCCGTACATGTGCAAGGATGGAACTCACTGTTAAGAACTCTATTGAATCTACCATCATTTCTGCTCTTGACACATGTGTCATTGTTCTTCATGTTTCTTATGTTGATAACCTGCATTACCTTAGTGCTTTATGATTTTGTTCGGTGAAATAATGTTTGGGGTACCCAAAAAGTTCACTTACCCATAAATTTCACATATTGAATATAAATTGAACAAACGTGTGGTCAATCTTGTTCGTAGTTTTGTCATGTCATTGGTCACGGTGATGTTTTTCTCGTGACGTTCCCTGTAAATCCCCTGTTCGAAGTGCTGATGTTTGAATTTTTGGAGCTTGAACGTGCACGCCAGACACTTGGTTGCGGCCAGGCGTGCACGATTGTTTCCGTTGTTGCCGTGGCACGCAACACAACGTCGTTTGATGCAATCAAACGCCGTCGGGTCGTCATGCGTAGTGCCGCATCGTGTTGTAAACCTCCATGCACGCAACACTAAGCAATACGATTGCACGCTCACGCACGCAGTCTTCCACCTCAGCTAAGGATGAACCACCATGTCTCTACTGAAAATCTTTTCCAAATTCACTTGCAAGGAGCACCATGACAACGTTGTCCGTGTCCTGAGCAGTCCCCGACCCGTCGCCTCATCGCCTCGTGGTCCAAGTCTTCCATGCAAGACGACTGTTCTAACGTCGTGCATCACGCCCACGGTGTCTACCGTCGTTGTGTCCAAGCCATCCTCCCCTGAGAAGTCCTCCGAGACGTCCATTCACGAGAGGCTGCCAAGGAAGAGGACGCGAGTCATCCTGTCTGAAGATGAGTATGAGGAGCGCGTCCGCCCTGTTGCGACCATTGAGGAGCCCGAGTCTGTCCGTGGTGCTAAGGATGACACGGAGGACATCCATGCGGCGCTGCTGAACCACATCGACGCCTCTGTTGTAGCCATGGTGTTGGCGCAGGAGCAGCATGCACGCGAGGAGGCGGAGAAAATGATTGTCGCCGTCCTCATAGCTGAGCTCAAGAAGGATGAAGACGCCGAAGAAGAAGCAGAAGCAGCACAAGCTGTCGACTCCAAAGCCCTTGCCCTCCCCCTGTCCTTGACCTCCTCATCGACGTCATCAACCACGAGGAAGGGGAAGCGCGGTCCATACCTGGATTGGTTTGGGTTGGGGCATGTCCCAACCATCCATGCCGCAGTCCAGAACCACAACGGCTCCATCCACTTGGCCATCACCTACCTGCGCCGAAGCTACTTCACTCTCAACAGCGCATTTGTGTAAGAAAAAATCTTGTACAGCACTGTAAAGGGGTGGTACGAGAGCTGCATGAGGAAGCTGAAACCCCGGTATGCAAGTACCCTCGTTGCCAGAGGGGACACACCAAAGGAAGAGGGTGCACTTACCACCCCTTGTGTGCAGGGGTGTCGTGGAAGAAAGTCGTACTTCCATGACCACCCCGCTCTCAAGGGGGAGGTGCTCCGTGCCCTTGAGGGCATGCGAGAGAGGGGTGTTCCATTGTGCTCTGCCACAATCAGGGACAAGGTGCACGCGATCATGGCGGAGCACGGTGTCGACATCCTCCGTGGAAAGCCCACGGCAGACATTTTCAGCCGCTCCTGGTGCTACAAATTTGTGGCTGACAAGTTGCTGTGGCCGTGGCAATGCGGCACCACCACCTTGCAGAAACTTCCCAATGACTGGCAGCTGAAGGCGCTCTCCATGCACAGACGCGCCACCTTCCCAATTTGTTCTTTTTCTTGCACATTCCGCCCTACCCCGGTCCCACTCTCTTGTCGTCTTCCGCTGCCCATCCAAACTTTGACATGTCCACACAATTCGTAACGAAATCACAGAACACCAGAATTTGACACTGTATGCATGTCTATAACAGCGATCACAATCCCTAGACCATACTACATGAGAAAGTACAGAAGTGCCCTTCTTTCGAAACATTAAACCATTATCATCATAAACGGATGAATTAAAACTTGTAGCCAAAAGAAAGAATTTATTGATCAAAAGGATGATAAACTAATGAAATCATAAATCTCTAGGGTATCTGTCTCATTACACTCCCTCCGTTTCTTCCACCCCTCTCTCTTGTACATGTGTGTTTGTCACCAGTGTTCTCTCTCTTGAGCAACACCACTTGTTGCATTGCTACCTTTTCCATGAGAGCTTAGACATTGTGTGTAAGCTCATTTGTACTCAACCAGCCCTTGGTCTTGACGCGACCTCCATCGAGAAGGCACCCAAGACCGATAGTCTTTTCTGCGCCCCGGGTAAGATGTGTCATGATGTGTCCCTTGATCTTGACACTACGTCCGCTTGGTCCCCTCCCAGACGAGCTCCTTCCAGATCAGGGCCGGTATGCTCTTACCCTGATTGATGACTTCATCCAGATGCCGGAGGTCTACAGTCTCCTCCACATGAGTGATGCCGCTCTGGCGGTTCACCTCTAGCTTGTGATGGACAAGCACCTGTCTTGTTATGCCCTTCACACGTGACTGAAAAGTTCTTATTTCCAGCTCTCTGTCCCTCCTAGAGGTATAGTTCATTGTGTGTATTTTATAAAAGACATTGTCAATGTATGAGACATAGAATTTTTGGTAACTTCCACAAAACTGTCCTCAAATGCTTTCATAGACTGTTCACGCAAAGGAGCGTATTTTTCACCTATGCTATGAAACTTGAATTGAAACCATTAGCAGGAAAGTAATACATAGGAGATCAAGGATGTATCATCGAGTTGGAAGTATTGATATCCTGATAGTTTTCACGTATGTATGTAAAAACACCATATAAGTGTTTATGTAAGAGAAACCTACAAGCGTCGGGGATGTCGCTAGCGAGCATGTCCTCTTGGTTTGTGAATAAAGTTTTCTCTCTTGTCCTCTCACTAAAGGACTTCTCCCAATGCCCCCCTTCCCGAGGTGTCGAGTGTGTTAAGGTTGTGTAGTGGGGCGTGCATCGCGATGACCATTGACTTTGTTCACAAGTGTATCATACACCTGTGTACTTTTCTACATCTCCATCAAATGAAAATACCACATACTCTCTCCAAATACATTTATACTCTTTTGGGAAGAGGGGTGGATAGGCTCTTGATGCCCCTCTTCCTCCAAAACATATAGAAATTATTAGCACAGTGTATCTGGTCAGTGTATTTTTTTTGTATGATAGGAGAAAAAGATTACGCTTGTGTATTCAAAGTTGATGAAACATCTACATCAAATTTGTCAATACATGTTCACCGTCAGTTGAGCATTGTAGAATACTCATCATTGTCCAATGCATTAGAGTATGTTTTCATTTTTTGATCACATAGACTGGATACACTGACCAACTATACTTCATTAATACATTCTTCCATCTTGGGGAGAGGGGCATCCGGATTCCAAGCATACCCCTCCTCCGGAAATGGGTTGAGTTTATTAGCAAAGTACATGTAATTAGTTTGTGCATTCTTTGTGGTGAAGAAAAAAACAATAGCGTATTCGCAGTCGATGGTATACCTACACTCGATGAAACGACCACCACGTAGTTGGGAGTCTGCCCCTCCCTCCCTCGCCAAAGACCGAGTGTATTTGGGCTGTGTATCAGGGCGTGTATTGTGGTGACCACATACTTTGGTCAATAGTGTATCGTACTTTAGTGTGTTTTCGTACATGTCCATCC